>CAUYSK010022424.1:0-28917 GCA_963575035.1 Avahi laniger | reverse complement strand
GGCAAAGGACATGAACACAAACTTTTCAAAAGAAGACAGAATAATGGCCAAAAAACATATGAAAAAATGCTCAACATCTCTAATCATCAGGGAAATGCAAATCAAAACCACAATGAGATATCACTTATCTCCAGTGAGACTGGCCTTTATCAAAAAGTCACAAAACAATAAATGTTGGCGTGGATGCGGAGAGATAGGAACACACATACACTGCTGGTGGGACTGCAAACTAGTGCAATCTCTGTGGAAAGTAATATGGAGATACCTTAAAGAAATACAAATACATCTGCCATTTGATCCAGCAATCCCATTACTGGGCATCTACCCAAAAGAACAAAAGACTTTCTATAAAAAAGACATCTGCACTCAAATGTTTATAGTGGCACAATTCACAATTGCAAAGATGTGGAAACAACGCAAGTGCCCATCAATACATGAGTGGATTAATAAAATGTGGTATATGTATACCATGGAGTACTATTCAGCTATAAGAAACAATGGTGATATAGCTAACACCTCTTGTATTCTCCTGGATAGAGCTGGAGCCTATTCTACTAAGTGAAGTATCCCAAGAACAGAAAAATAAGCACCACATGTACTCATCAGCAAATTGGTTTCACTCTCCAACACCTAAGTGTACATATAGGAATAACATTTATCGGGCGTCGGGCAGATGGGAGGGGGGAGGAGGGGATGGGTATATACAAACATAATGAGTGCGATGCACACCATCTGGGGGATGGACAAACTTGAAGCCCTGACTGGGGCGGGGAGGAAGGGCAATGTAACCTAAACATCCATACCCCATAATATGCAGAAATTTAAAAAAAGAAAATAAATAGAGCACAATGCACTAACTTATAAGAATATGGACACCGTGATGATGCTGGAACATACGTGCACCCAATACCCAGTATCAGATGCGGGTTAGCTCGGCCCTAGTGCTCCCACATTGCTCTCTTTAGGGCTGGGGTCTTGCCCTTCTCCAGGATATTGTTCTGCTGTCACCTCTAGAGAAGCCTTCTCTAATGGATCCACATCCAAGTCCCCCTCCCTATTTCATCACTCTACTGGTTGACTATCCGTATTTGTTTATATCCGCAATTATCTCACTATCCATAATGATTAAGATTGTGGATTTTGTTGTCTTCTCTCTGCTTCTCTTCACTAGGGGATAAGGTCCCTGAGAGCTGAGAAGAGATTGAATTTGTTCTTTGGTGTACCTCAATGTCTGTAACAGTGGCCCCTAACAGGCACTCCGTAAAGTTTGCTGAAGAACAAGTACAATACATTGCAGTTAAGTGTTTTCCCTTGTGAGATGACACATACTTTTCACTAGGAATCAGGCCAATGCTCCCTTAAGAGGTGCTCCAATATCTGATAAGATTATGACACATCACGTCAAGTTTCAGTTGGGCTAAAAATGTCTTTCTGGTAATATGTTTTTATTTTTTACATTACCTAAGAGAAATCCTGAAATATAAGCTCATGGGTTAAATTACAGCAAAAGCTATTTGTGACAAAATGTGAATTCAGGTTTTCCTTCAATTTGTCTCTTATCTCTTTGGGAAAAGAGTTCAATAGGAGACAGGTTTTACTCTGTGAATAACAAGCAGCATTTAATTACAACGGACAGAATGGGAGCAAAGTTATTTACAAGGCAGCTACCTGAATTCTCCAATGGTGCCTTCCATTTGGCTGCCAGCTCAGCAATGACTTGGGGAAACAGTCAGGCTCTGGGCCCTGCTATTTCTGCTTTTTAACGTATATGTGTGGAAGGTTTGATCAAGTTTTTAGACCCCAATTTATCACATGTAAAACAGAAGTGCCCATTTCTTTGAAATAAATTAGTTGGACAATTTAAGATAATAAATATAAAGGCATAATTTATATTTTAAACTATTCTCACATTTACTGCAAAATAGATTGGAAAATTTCATTCTTTTGACATTTACATTAGAAAAGAGGCAAGATTCAATTACAGTTCCAGAGATTACAGTTAATCTGTGGATTACAAAGTATGCAATTATAAAATAAAATAAACTTTTTCAAATTGATTCTAAATGTTTGTCATGTTTATTTTACTATGGGATGTCGAAGAATAGTGTAAAATGATTCATAAATTTTTCCACAGTAAAGACTTAATTTGGCATGTGGTTTGCTGGACAGCAAGTAGGAATAAAGAATGACAAATTGGAAAAATTTCATGGGAGGGGGGAAGTGGTGGTGATTAGTGGATCAGAAAATTTTTCTGTTAATATCATAGTCTTATTTATTGTTTGGAATTTCTGCAATATGTATTTCATAAGTTTTTTTAAAAAGAAAACAAAATTTTAAAGAATATATGATGAAAATTATTGACATAATTTACTGAAATAAATATGTTTTTAATTAAGTAATATTACAATACAAACATCTAAAAGTATAAATGCCAAAGAATAAAAATATGTAGAGAAAAAGCTCTTTGACATTGGCCTTGGCAATAAATTTTTGGCTATCACATCAAAAGCTCAGGCTGCAAAAGCAAAAATAAATAAACATGATTACATCAATCTAAAGAGCTTTCATGCAGCAACGGAAACAATCAACAAAATGAAAAGGCAACGTACAAATTGGGAAAAATATTTGCAAATCGTATATCAAATAAGGAGTTAATGAACAAGATTTCTAAAGAACACATCCAGATCAATGGCAAAAAAACATGTAACTTGATTGAAAAATAGGCAAAGGACATGAATAGACATTTCTCCAAAGATAACAAAAATGGTGAACAGGTACATGAAAATGTCCTCAGCATCACTAATCAGGGGAATGCAAATCAAAACCACCATGAGATACCAGCTCACTTCTGATAGGATAGCTGTTATCAAAAAGACAAGAGATAAGAGTTGGCAAGGGTGTGGAGAAAAGGAAACGACTATTTGTACCCTAATGTAGATTGGTGCAATCATTATGGAAAAAAGGCATTAAGGTTCCTAAAGAGATTAAAAATGGAACACATATGACCCAGCAATCCCTCTTCTAGATAGGTACCCAAAGGAAAATGAAATCACCACCTCGTAAAGATATCTGTGCTCCTCTGTTCCATTGCAGCATTATTCACAATAGCCAAGATACGGAAAAAACATAGGTGTCCATCAATGATCGAATGGATAAAAAAACTGTAGGATAATATATATATATATAATGGAATATTACTCAGCCTTTAAAAAGGAGGAGATCCTGCCATTTGTCACAACATGGCTGGACCTAGAAGACATTATACTATGTGAAATAAGCCAGACATAGAAAGAAAAATATTACATGATCTCACTTATATGCAGAATCTTAAAAACAAAAAGAAAGTCAAATATGTGGAGAATATGGATATAGAGAATAACACAGTGATTATGGGGTCAGGGTAGGGAGGAGCAGATGGGGAGATACAGATCAAAGGATATAAAATGGCAAAAATATAAAATGCAAAAGCCAGAAAATCTAATGTACAATATAAGGACTGTAGTTAATAATAGTGTATCATCTTCAGGATTCTTGCTAAATGATTAGATTATAGCTGTTCTTTTTTTTTTTTATAGCTGTTCTTGCCACAGTAGGGAATACATGGGTAACCATGTGAGATGATGGATATATTAATTTGTTCCACTATGGTAACTATTTTGAGATATATATATATATATATATATATAAAATATATATATATACATACACACACACACATATATTTTATAACATCATGTTGCATACTTTAAATATACACAATAAAATTTTATCTTTTAAAAAATGAAAATAATTCATCATGAAATCATATATATTCAACTTTTCTTTCATGTAGAATAAGTACTTAGCTGAAAACTGAAATGTTTACTAGTTCATCTCCATTTTGTAGAATTTTGTGTACAATGTATCATTACAAATTATATATCTTGATAGTTTAATGTCATTAAATACCATTAGTTAGGCTGGCATTTTAATTATCTTGGTTTTATTAAGTCCTGGAAACAGAAGAAAATGAAGTAAGGAAATACACAAAAGCTGGACAATAAATAATTTATCTGAATAAATACTTTATATTCAGTGTCTAAGACTCAAATTATATAGTAAATCCCAAAATCTTTCTCATAATGTTCAATCTTCACTAAATTCATGACTTTAGTCAAGCAATTTTGGCATCAAGCCAGAAATGAGTACTAATAGAGAGATAACATAGCAGACAACTCTTTATGCATATAAGTTCAACATACTTTTCAGAGACAGGATTTGAAGAAGAAAGTTAGGGAAAGTATGATGGTGGTACTTGAAGAAAAACAGATGGCTTATTAAAGTGGCCGTCTGTCTAACACATAGTGTAGACAATAAGGCCAATGGGTATTTGGGAGAAGCTGATGAATAACTGAAAGGTTTCTCTTTGAGAAGAAAGGAAGAAGATGGTTGTATGATGGCTGAAAATCTATACCCTTAAAAATGCCTTAGATTCCCCTTAGACCTACCCAGTGTCCCAAGAAAGTACTTTAGATTATTTTGCTAACATTCTATCTTAAGCATGTTAGCTCACAAAATAATTCCATTAACCAAATCTGAACTTTAATAATCTAAAAAGAAATTTATAGCAATCAGCTTGTATCCTTAGAAACATGGAGCTAAGCTTTTCTCATTCAAAGAAATTCAATAACCACAAGTAGGAAATACACCTGGATAGATTTCTGTAACCACCAGGAATCTGGGGTAGTGTTTTATTGCTATGGAACAAACCATAGCAATTTTATGGTTATCAGATTACCAATTTATCAGATTAAAACAACAATTACTTACATTGCTCACAAATCTTCAATTTGGACAGAGCTCGTGCATGGCCAGCTTTGATGGCTGGAGGGGGTTGAAATCATCCAAAGTCTTACATGTCTGAGCGTTAATGCTGGCTGTTGGCAATGGCCTCAGCTTGAGTTGTCAGCTAGAACCTGTACACATGGACTCTCCCCTGTGCTGTTTTACTTCCTCACAGCATGGTGGCCTAGTGTGAAGAGCCATTATCCCAAGAGCTACTAGCCAATCCCAGATGGTGGGAGCTGCCATTTCTGAAGGCTTGAAGCTAGAAACTGGAAGTGTCACTTACACTATATTCCATTAGTTGAACAGTAACAGAGCCCAGAATCAAAGGGCCCCATCTCTCAGTGGGAGAAGTGTCAAAGAATTACAAGTCTGTTTTTAAAAAACCACCACAGACAGTAATTCTGTTTCCATTTCCTCAGGGATTAAGTTGACTTCTTTCTTTTTTTTTTATTTTTAATTTTTTTTATTTCAGCATATTACAGGGGTACAAATGTTTAGGTTACATATATTGCCTTTGCCCCACCCAAGTCAGCGCTTCAAGAGTGTCCGTTCCCCAGATGGTGCACACCGCTCCCATTAGGTGTGATATACTCATCCCCTCCTCCCCGCTCCCACCTGCCTGATGCCCGATAAATGTTACTACTTAAGTGCACTTAAGTATTGGTCAGTTAAGTCAATCAAAACAATAAATGTTGGTGTGGATGCTGAGAGATAGGAACACTCATACACTGCTGGTGGGATTGCAAACTAGTACAACCTCTGTGGAAACCTCCATATTAGGAGATACTTAAAGGGCTACAAGTAGAACTACCATTTGACCTAGCAATCCCATTACTGGGCATCTACTCAAAGGGACATTTTTCTTAAAGGATCTAAAATTATCCCCTAAGGTTACTCAATAAATCATTCAGACGTGGGTGATGAAATAAGATGCAAATTATTTTAATGCTTAAATGATTTCAAGACCAGAGTTGGAAGTCATTGGCACACTTCACCTTGTTGGGGTCTCACACAGTTCAATTTATTAAGGTTCTAGGCAAAATGATTCACTGTAATATTAATAATTAGGTCACGTAGCATGTTCTGATTATCATGATATCTGAGCATTTAGAATACTAACCAAAAAGATTAGATTGTAAAGTGTTTGGACATATCTATCCTTAGGATGGAAATTCCCATCAGAGGCATATTTCATAAGAGACTATATCCTGAAATAATTCTTGTTGATATCCACATCCCCATAATTTGGAAAATTACTAGGGATACATGCTGAATAGCTATAAAAAGGAAGAGAACTGAGGGGTGACCAGTGAGCTGCTGGGATATCATTAGCTGATTTCAAGACATGGAAGAAGAACTGTGAAGTGTTTTCCTGTAGCTCTATCCTTTGTATGCTTTCTGAGAAGGCAGAAAATAATTTGAATTTAGTCCCTGTGATCACTGAAGTCATTGACAAGGGATTTCTGTGTCTTCTTTACATAGGATTGTCTGCCAGGAACAAGAACTAGGTATGTGGGATGCTCAGCCATTCATATATCTGTATTAGTAAGATTTAGGTAATGAATTAATCTGGAATCTTAAACTAATTAGTTAATTCTATTTATACTATATCTGACTAAAAAAGATAAAAATTGATTCAACCCAGAGAATTCTCCTCATAATTATAAAAATGACTATTTTCTGATGTCACAAGGATACTTCTATACCATAGTTGACCCAAAGCTAATCATCTTTTTTTCTTGTATTTCAGGTTAAAAGAATTATATTGATCATAAGCTTTGATTAGTGGCACAACACTTATTAAATAATTATTTATTGATAATCTACTTTATCCCTGGAACTCTTCTAAGCACTTGGGAAACATGTGAACAAGACAAAGATCCTGGCTCTTGGAACTTATCTTCTAGCAAGGGAAGACAGATAATAGATGTATAATATAAACATATTTTTATTATAAATTTATTGTTTATGCTATTAAAATACTTATATATGATGTGTTCTGGTTATTCTCTGAATTAGGGTTCTCCAGAGAAACACAACCAATAGGATATATATAGATATATAAAAGGGGATTTATTCTAGGAATTGGTTCACACAATTATGGAGGTCAAGAAGTTCCATGATATGACATCTGCAAGATGAAGAACCAGGAGAGCCAGTGGTGTGATTCAGTCTGAGTCCAAAGGCCTCAGAACCAGGGGAGCTGATGGTGTAAGTCCCAGAGTTGAAAGGCCTGAGGACCTGGAGTTCTAAGGTCAGAAGGCAGCAGGAAATGCCCCAGCTCCAGAAGAGAGAGCTGTTCTCCTGCCTTCTTATTATATCCAGGCTCTGAACAGATTGGACAATGCCCTCCTACGTTGGTAAGGGCAGATCTTCTTTACTTAGTTTATTGATTTATATGCTAATTTCTTCCAGAAACACCCTCACAGACACATCAAAAAATAATTTTTTTGCCAGATATCTGGATGTCCCTTAATGTAGTCAAGTTGACACACAAAATTAGTCATCACATCCCTCTTCCCAAATCCATTCTCTGCTCTATTCCTTGTCCTTTACCTGGACTACCTTGTTATTTGGGTTCTCATCAAGTTGAACCATATGAGATAAAATTCGGGTTACTTCTTTCTCAGTTCCTTCTTGCTTTGGGCCACATTTCTGGCAGAGGCTGTGTCCCTGCTCAGCCACAGTTACTCTTGGGTTCCTTCCTCTTCCAAGGCTCCAGCTTTCTCTGGGCTTCAGTAACACTATTTCCCCGCTTTGTGCTTCTGCAGGTCTCTAGGTGTCTCCATGTTCCTGTCAGTTCCCTTAACCTTGACCATAACTCTACAACTGATCCCTTCCTTAAACCCTCTGGAGTTATACTCTGTTTTTTAATCTGAGGTATTTTGTTTTCTGCCAAGATTCTAAGTGATCATTTCATTATATATATGGGAAAAGAATAATGAATGCAAGACAAGGGGAGCAGAAGATGGAATGGCCGAGTAAACCTCATTGAAAAAGGGAACATTTGAACACAAACTTGAAGGAGTCCATATGTTGCATTTATTTAATTTAATTTTTTATTTTATTAATTTTCCCTTACCCCTGTGTGCCTAATCCAATTTCTATCCTTTCTTCCCACAGCTAAATACTCCTATGTATTTAATGTGTGTTCTTCTTAATACACACATGTGTATATACATATATATATAAATATACACATTTTATGAATACATTAATACATACATATACATATGTGTGTATACACATATATACATATATTTTCATGAATAGTATGGTGTTTTTAATTTATATAAATGGTATGCTATATCTCATTTTGCTTAACTTATAACTCAAAGTTACCTTTTTGAGGTTTGTCTTTGATGATATGTAGATTTAGCTAATTACATAAACTGTTGTATTATATCATTTGATATAACATTTTTTTATCTCTTCAGTTGGTAGACATTTAAGCTATTTTCAATTTTTTATTATTGTAAATAATTTTGGTGAACATCCTTGAACATGTCTCTTTACGTATCTGAATAAGATTTTACATTCTCAAAAGACATGAAACTCTTAACTGGAATAGAGCTTTCACCAAAAAGACTATTCCAAGAAATAATTTAATATTAATAAAGAAAATGAATTAAGTTCTATTCTGGTGCATTCTAAGTGAGCAAGAGTGGCAGTCTTTACTTATTTTCTCACTTTCAAGTAAAACCTGTCGTTTTGCTGAAAAAATTCCTCAAATGCTAATTCACCCAGCCAAAACACCTCGAAGTACAAGATGTAAACACAACAAAACGATTTTGAAATTTTTGACTACTGTATAACTGACAGAAGATGTATTTGGGGAGCTACAATTTATTTAAAAGTATATAACATGGGACAGTAGTTTAAATTCATCACCACCCAAGAAAAATTTTATACTTTCTTCCCTTTCAGATCCCATACTACATATTTCAATCTACAACAGATTTAAAGCAATACTTACTGTGGTAAGTAACAACTAGTTACTCAACTCCAGTGTTTTAAAGTATTTTTAGCATTGGAGTCTGATAGAGAAGTAAGTCATTGAGCTGTCAGCATATCAGTGCTTAAGTAATCATAATAATTTAGGCAAACATTAATCATGCTTCTCATTGGACTGATATGCAAATAATAAAGTCAAATAATATTTCATGATATAAACTTATTTTTTTTCCTATATTCCTCCCACCCCCATTTCAAGCAGTTTACCAACTTCTGTTTTCTTTCCATATGGAGCAAAGCCAAAACCCATTCAGGGGATTATACTATTTGCTCTCTAGGACTTTTAAGAGAATAAGCAGTTATCTGAAAAAATATGGTGGAGTTGGGAGGGACAAGAAAGAGGGATGAGATATATGCATTTGATGGCTCTTCAGAACTAACATGCCCAGTGCCATTGGTGCAGTGCTGACAGAAAGTAACAGGACTTGAGAGAGTTGTGAATTTGCTAGGACAGACAGGACCACAGGTAGCCTTAGCAAAGACGCGCACACCCCAAGAATAGCACAGAAACAGCAAAGGACTGAAGGACCTGGAGGTGTGTATGAACTAGTCCACCAACAGTGAAGCAGGGTGACCAAGGATGGGATGGGTAACAACAATGGGGCCAGGTAACCAAGAACCGTAAATATCCAAGGGCCAGATGAACTCCCTGAGCCCAATCCACCTAAGCATTGCAAATAACATATATGTGTAGATAAATTGTGGGAGTCCCTTGAGGCATTGATATTGTTGTTTGATTTTTGTTCCCTTCCCTCCTGCCAGCCACACAAAAGGGGTAATTTAAGTGAAAAATTAAGTGGTGCTATAGAAAAGAGAGAGTATTACACTTCTTATACACCTGAGTTTATAACCTGTGAGTTATTTGTATTTGATGATAGTCACCATTTTGCTGACATTACTCAAGAGTCTGAGTTGGTGCTAAGTTCAGTAGTTCACTGAATTCCGGCCCTGCCAGACAATCTCCAAAGAGATGTCATGGGGGGCAGTAGCTACATTTACATGTGAGAACACTTAACCGAAGGAATCTAGACCAAGCATTAATCTTATGACTGACGCAGGAAAACCAGAAACTTCTGCTACTCAGAGATCAGCAACAACAAGTAATTTCTGTAGATCACAGAGGTAGAGTTACCACCTCATTCCTTTCTGAGCTCTCCTCTTCCATTCTGAACCCCCTCGATCTTTCCCAAAGGCATTAGTAGGTTCCCCTCTCTGGAACTCTGTCACAGAATTTGGGTCATAGTCCTCTACTGACAACTGGCTCGTTATGTCTTCTAAGACTAATATGAATGCACAAAGACACAATCATAATAACCATGGATTACATAGTGTTCTATGGTGCGGTTCTTTCTGAGTGAAGTACATAATAGTAAAATTGCTTTTCCTTTTAGATCAGTCTTTTTGTTTTTTTGCTTTTTTTTCCCACCTACTGATGTCATATATGTCAAATTGTTGCTCCTGGACTTCTGTTTACTTATGAACTTTTCCCAGATTTTGGCTTTTTATGCCACTCCATGATGTCAGATCCCAGAAGATTTCCCAAATATCACTCAATTAGTTCATTTTATCTTTCTCTTTCACTAATCAATAACCCACACAACCTCTTCACCTTAAGCACTCAGTATATAGAAACAAATGTTTGCCTGGTGTAGTGGCTCACGCCTGTAATCCCAGCTACTTCAGAGGCTGAGGCTGGAGGATTACTTGAGACCAGAAGTTCAAGAGACAGCCTGGACAACACAGTGAAACCCTGTCTCTAAGAAAAGTGGAAAAAAATAAATTAGCCAGGTATGCTGGTGACAGTAGTCCCAGCTATTCGGGACGGTGAGGTGGGAGGATCATTTGAGCCCAGGAGTTCAAGGCTGCAATAAGCTAGATTGGGCCACTGCACTCCAGCCTGGGAGACAGAGCGAGACACACTTTCTAAAAAAAAAGGGAAAAAAAAAAAGAGAGAAAGAAAAAAATGGCTAACATCATTGGCCACCTGTTAACAAAGTAGCTAGTACAGTTTTATTTCTCATTGAGAAAATAAAATATATTGCCTAGAGACACAGAAATAGTGACAATGAAACAGTCAAGAAGAGGCTGAAGGCTGCTAGTAAGTCGAAAGGGAGAAAGGGGGAAATGCAGTAAGAGAACCAAAACTTGACCTTCTGTTCCTCCCTCTCTGTAGCTACAACTTCCCACTGGACACCCATCATCATGTGACTTTATTCTAAAAGTTTTATTGGTATAAACAAACATCCAGGAATTGTCCAGATCATCAGTCCTCTTTATAAAATTACCTACTAAGTGTTTTTCTTTGAGTTTTCCCCAAACCAATTGGCAAAAATATTTCCACAGTGACTTGTTTTTGTTTAGTAGCTTCTCTCTCTTTTCATTTTTTGTAGCTTAATATCATGGATTACTTTGTAAATAATTTACTTAGTAGACAACATTGATATTTCTGAGAAGTGTTTGATCTTTTCCAATATTTATAGGCTTTGGGATAGTAGCAGCAAGTGTAGAATTTTTATTAATGAACTAGGGAATTTAAAATTCCAAAACCAGTTTTATCATTAAAACTTCAGAGTTCTTATTTCCTGGGTGTTATTTGGTTCCATATCATTTTCATTTGCTGGGCTGTAGGAGGATTTTAGATTTGCTCTGATGAATGAGCACCAGGACCCAGTCGGGGGCAGAATGTGATAGCAAAACGAATGATAGAGGTTTAGCGATAATCTCCTTGGGTAAGGGACAGAGCGAAGAAATTGACAGGTGTCTGCAATTAATTCTAAAGCTTTTGTACAAGCTGGAATTTAATTTTAAATCTCTCGATCAGAAGAGCCAACAACAGTGTGACATCCATCAATAATTCATCATTTCTAAAAACCCTTAGAGCATATCCAAGGGAATAGCAGTTTGGAAATGAAGAAGTATGGATTCCCATTCTACCTCCAGCATTTACTTAATGTGACTTTTAAATTTGCTGTGCTTCAGTTTCCTGATATTTAAAGAAGAGTTGCTTACTATTTCAATGAGAGTACTGCTTATCCTCTGAGTTAATTGTGGGTAATTACTTTGTTTTTATGATAAATTTGTATTCCATCTTTGAATTCATTATTCCTTCCAAAAATGAAAAATATAAATTTTGCTGGGCATATTATACTACTGTATTGTTTTCCTTATTTTACATATGGTTCTCACATCTTTACATACAGCCAGGTTGTGAAAATTCACAGATAATAACTAAATATTTAAAATTGGTCAGTTAAGGTGTTTTATTTGCAGAGGCACAACAGTACTATATAACTTGTAGAAAACATGCTCTGATTGTTAAATAGTAATTTTATTCATTGGTAGCAACTATGGAATCAATACCACGCTGCCAAGTGCTGTTGTAAATGAAGGAACAAGATGTAAATGGAATGGAAAATACAAATCTTCTTTAAAAATAAAATAATCCACACATTTTGGTGGCAGAATTTCTCAACTCTTTCAATGAAAAAGTTGGTTTGTGCTAAAGAAATGTTACCTGGATGATGTTTAGTTTTGCTTCTCATACATAAGATCTCTGGTTGGCTAATCAATTCTGTCCAAGACCAGACACAACACCAGAACTTCAAGTTACTGAATACAATGGTCTAGAGAAATTTATGTGTCCTAGTTATGTAGATAAATTGGTAGGATAATAATTTATTTAGTGTTATGTATAACAATAACGTATTTGGTGTTATGCGTGAAGACAATTCCAAAATGCAAATTTAGATATATTTTCATGACACTTGTTACAGAATCAGTAGGCTCCCATGCTTTAAATAAATTTTAATATATTTTTAATAAATTAATGTTTCCCTTTTACTATAAATGAATTTATTTGTTGATATCTGTACCAATAGAATTAGATTCTACCATCTATGTCAGAAAAATGGTAGGAAAAGTAATAGTAACTAAAGCAAGAGATAAGTTAATTTCTATCTCATATACAGTAAGCCCAGAGAGAAGTACTATAGGTTTTATGTAAACTCTTCAAAACTTCAGAAATCCAGGCTCCCTGAACTTCTCTGACTTCGCTTCCCTGTGGTGTGTGTGACCCTTATCCTCACGTTGCCATATGACTGCTAGAGCTCCAGCCATCAATATCTTCATTCTAAGTAGCAAGACAACAAAAAGTAAAGAACACAGTCATTTTCTTATCGGACATTATTTAGAAATCTCACACATTTCTGCAACATTTTGTTGGTTAGAACTTAGTCACACAACCATATCTAGCTGCAACTGAAGTGGGGAACTGTACTCTTTTCCTAGGTATCAGCATGCCAAGGTAAAAATAAAATTTCTTTTACCAAAGAGAAACGGTGACAATTGATACTGGGAAGCCACTAGCGATTACTGCTGCAGAGCTATTGCACATGTTTCCAAATGAAGCCATGTTTAAAAAAGGAAATATAGAAAGAAATAGATTCTCCTGGAGACACTCAGTAACTCTGAATCACACATTATATTTGCACAAATAGTCACTGGTATGTCCACTTAAATATTCACCTCATAAAGTATTTTCTCAGTTAAAAATAATGTGCCTGATAGAAAATCTCATTTACATAATAATTAACATTTTTCAGGTAAAGATTCTCCTGGTAAAGAATATAAACAACCATATATAAGTCGTAAAATTTGTCCTGTCTAAAAATTTAGGGAATAAAAAGGATATAAGAAAAATAGTAATAACCTGAATAGAAAAAGAAATGAATCAATTCTATACTATGTAATACATTCTGCATATTACTGTTTTGTGGTCCAACATAGAATTAAATCTGTGAATGTTTGTTCATTGTTCTGACCTCAGAATGAAAGTCCACAAATATTTTTTGAGAGGCTACATACTAGAAACTAAACTGAGAAAGGTGATTTTAACTAGGATTTCTCATTTAAATGTTACAAAATTCTGAAAAGTGAGATTATATCGTATAGTTAGTGTGTAAACTATAGCTGAGAGAAGTTGGCTATGTTGGCTGAGGTCACACATAGATGAATGGTAAAGTTCAAATTCAAATTAGAGTCTCTGATATCATGCACTTCTTTTACCCACAAACTGCCAATTACTGCAAAAAACTGCCAGTAATCAAATGATTCAAATGCCGAGCATTTTCTTAGTCTATTTTGTGCAGCTATAACAGAATAGCCGAGACTGATTATTTATTAAGAACAGAAATTCATTTCTTCACAGTTCTGGAGGGCTGGGAAGTCCAAAATCAAGGCGCCAGCATCTAGTGAGGGTCTTCCTGTTGCATCATTCCATGGCAGAGGACAAGAGGATGAGAGACAGGGAGAAAAGGAGACCAAACTCTCCCTTTTATAACAAACACACTCCCAAGATAATGACATTAATCTATTAATGAGGGTGGGGCCCTCAGGGCCTAATCACCTCTCATTAGACTCCTCCTCCTAACACACTGATGCATTGAGGATTAAATTTCCAAGACATGCTCTTGGGGGAACATGTTCAAACCGGACCAAGCATCCAAAAAAAAAAGGTAGATATACAAATCCCATAGCTCTAAAAACTATGAAATACCATATTATCAGTGTCCTCACTCTTAAAATATTTGATGCACATAATGAGCTTGCTTTATAATGTAATGAATGTGCCATCCTTGAAGCACGAGTGACTATAACCCTCATGCAAATATCAACAGGTTGGAGGAGAGGAAGGTGTTTTATAATAGAGACTTGAAATAGTAAAGAATAGAGATACATTACTTAGCATTTCTTGTTCAAGAGCGCTAGAAAGTTTTATAAGAGTATAGACCCAGGGTTAGCAAACTTTATTTATAAAGGGCCAGACAGTAAGTATTTTAGGGTTTACAGGCCTGTACAGTCTCAGCAGCATATTTTTTATTTTCTTTCTTTCTTTCTTTGAAATTCTTTAAAAATGGCTCAGGACAGATATGACCCTTTATATTTTGCCAGTTCTTGCCTAAAGAAGTAATTATTCTTGCATTCAAAGCAATTATAAAAGCCAAACATATTGGCCTAGGTGAAAAAGTGGAGAAGAAAGTTAACGTTCACGACATAACCCCAAAGTTGTGAAGCTAAACTATGAACCGTAAGACTGGCATCCAGGGCAGTAAGAGATCACTTGCTTCTGCATTGCCAGGGGTGCAATACTGAAACCCATCATTTACGTCCTGCTGCAAACACAGCAGTCTTCTTCTGTGCTGTCTACTATTCCCTGGGTTTACTCCTACATATAGGCAGTATTATTCTCCTGTTAAAAATAAAGATAGAGTCAGACCTGAAAAATTAAATGACTTATTCAAGGTGACATAGATTTTAAGCAAATGCAGGGCATAATAGAGAAGTAAAGGGAAATCACCATGTGGCTTTTGTTGTTCTTTCTACTCAGAACCTGCCATTAGAGAGTAGTGTATGATTTTCTCAGTAAATATGAATATTTGTGAAAAGTGTACTGGATTTTCTTTTTTTATTATTTTTTAATTTTATTTATTTATTTATTTTTATTATAGAATATTACAGGGATATAAAAGTTTTGGTTACATGGATTGCTTTGGTACTACTTGAGTCAAAGTTATAAGTTTGCCCATCACCCAGTGTACGTTGTACCTGCTAGATATGATTTCACCCATCCCCTCCTCCCCGCTCCCACCTACATGATTTTTGTTGAGTTTCACTTGCATCTGTGTACATGAGTGCAGATCAGTTAGTTGCAATTTAATAGCGAGTACATGTGGTGTTTATTTTTCCATTCTTGCCATATTTCACTTTGGAGGATAGTCTCTAGTTCCATCCAGATTGTTGCAAAAGGTATTAATACATTTTTTATGGCTGAGTAATCTTCCATCATATGTGTGTGTGTGTGTGTGTGTGTATATATATATATATATATGTATATATGCCACATTTTATTAATTCACTCATGAATTTATGTGCACTTGGGTTGATTCCATTTCTTTGCAATTGTGAATTTTGCTGCAAGAAACATTCTAGTGCAAGTATCTTTTTGATAAAATGACTTTTGTTTCTTTGGGCAAATAATCAGTAGTGGGATTGCTGAATCCAATGGTAGGTCTACTTTTAGTTCTTTGAGGAATCTCCATACTATTTCCCATAAAGGTTGCATTAGTTTGCAGTCCCACCAACAGTGCTTAAGTGTCCCTTTCTCTCCACAACTATGCCAACATCTGTTGTTTGGGGAGTTTTTGATAAAAGCCATTCTCACTGGGGTTAGGTGATATCACACTGTGGTTTTGATTTGCATTTCTCTGATGATTAGTGACATTGAGCATTTTTTCATGTATTTACTGGCCATTAATCTATCTTCTTTTGGAAAGGCTTCTGTTCATGTCTGTTACACACTTTTTAATGGGGTTGTTTGATTTTTTTCTTGCTGATTTGCTTGAGTTCTTTGTATATTGTGTTTATTAGCTCTTTATGGGATGTATAGCATGCAAATATTTTCTCCCATTCTGTAGGTTGTCTATTTTCTTTGTTGATTGTTTCCTTGGCTGTGAAGAATCTTTTCAATTTAATCAAGTCCCATTTATTTATTTTTGTTGTTGCTGTAATTGCCCTTGGAATCTTCTTCATAAATTCCTTGCCTAGGCAAATATCTAGAAGAGTTTTTCCAACAATTTCTTCTAAAATTATTATGGTTTCATGTCTTGGATATAAGTCTGTTATCCATTTTGAATTAATTTTTGTTAATTAATTAACAAAAGTGAGAGAAGGATCATTTTTCAATCTTCTGCATGTGGCTATCCAGTTTTCCCACATCATTTATTGAATAGGGATTCTTTTCCCCAGTGTATATTGTTGTCTGCTTTGTCAAAGATCAGATGGCAATATGTGGATGGTTTTATATTTGGATTCTCTGTTCTGTTCCTTGGTATATGTCTCTATTTGTTTGACAGTGCCCTGCTCTTTTGGTTACTATAGCCTTATAGTATAGCTTAAAGTCTGGTAAAGTGACACCTTCGGATTTGTTCTTTTTGCTTAAGATTGTTTTGGCTATTCAGCCTCTTTTTCTGGTTTTTGTGTCTAGATCTGTGAAAAATGATGTTGATATTTTGATAGAGATTGCATTGAATCTGTAAATCACTTTGAGTAATATGGACATTTTAACAATGTTATTCTGCTGATCCGTGAGCATCATATGTTTTTCCACTTGTTTACCTCATCTGCAGTTTCCTCCCTAAGTGATTCATAGTTCTCTTTGCAGAGATTTTTCACCTCCTTGGTTAAATATATTCCTAGGTATTTCATTTTCTTTGTAGCTATTGTGAAAGATATCGAGTATTTGATTTGATTCTCAACTTGACTGTTGTTAGGAAAGCTACTGATTTGGGTACATTGAATTTGTAGCCTGAGATTTTTCAGAATTTATTTATCAATTCCAGGAGTCTCTTGGCAGAATATTTGAGGATAAGAGGGGGTGGATGATAGAAGGTTGCTTGGTAGGTACAAAGAGCATTGCTCCAGTGATGGAGGCACTGAAGGCCCTGACTTCATCACAATGCAATATATCAATGTAGCAAAATTTCACTTGTACCTCATGAATATAAACAAAGTTTTAAAAATAGAAAAAAATAAAGATGACATTTTCTTGGACTCTTTCAATTTATTATTATGCACATTTCCATAAATTTATTTAATGATTGATCCACTACAGAAGGCTACTGCTGTGGAACAATCTGATTTACACACTGAATGTCTTGATGAAGGTAATGCAGTCACAACGTCTATTTTCTTTTACTAAATTTATAGGAAATCAATCACTTAGTGGAATTCATGCTGTCGGGCTTATCAAACTTCGAAATTCAAAAGAATTTCATTTACTTTCACATTAAGTGTTGACAAAACCATATGCTCTCTGAAGCCTCAAAATTTTGATCTTTCAGTGATGGTAAATTTCTAGGTTTTAAAACACTGGAAAAGCTTTTACTTAGAGCATGACAAAAATCAGGCAGATTATGGGCTTGCATCAGTTCCCAAAGGTAATTGTTTGATTGTAATGCAGAGTTATTTTAATTACCGCTAAATGCACTGTGGCTGGAATCACCACAGAGCTACAGCAAGTAGAAAATTATACGTGCATTTTATCGAAAAGCTCATAATTGTGGACATTATTTTCATTACTTTTGAACTGTAACCATTGTGGTACATGATAATTAGTAGTGAATATAAAAACCCATTTATGAAGTAATTATACTTCTCATAATCGCTCTATCATCTCAACTATGTGTTCTGCTTTCTGGCTATTAGACTTGAAGCTGACCACATCAAGCAAGACTTCAGCAATAATAAAATCAGAAATATAATGCCACTGAATGTAATAATTCTTCTTTATTCTAATTTCTCTTTAATTCAAATGAGAAAACCCAAAAAGCTAATTAACTAGTCCCAAAGTTAAATGCCAAGATCTTTAAAGTGGATGGTACATGGGCTTTTTTCGCCTCTGTAGGCCAACTGCTTAGCTTCAGAAAATAGGTAGCAGGTATACAAGGCATAAATCTGGCCATTTATAAAGGACAAAACAGCAGGAAGCTTATTGATATTCTTCTTTTTATTTTCTTCAAGTTGTAGGCTTGACAGTCAATTTTCCTGAGAATTGATTGCTTAGACAAAAGATGAACTTGAAGCATATTCAACTCTTGATGAGGGAGAAAAAAAGAGATAAAATATGAAAGGCTGTACTTACGTACTGATATTGAATGAAGCCCATGGTGATGAGATTCAATCTGATTATTAAATTACACGTGTTGGTTTTATGCCTACATAAAGTACTCATTTGCTTTAGATTGTTATTTCCTTTCTAAGGAGTGATCTTGGGAGGAGTGACCTTTTGGACAAGTGTCCAAAGAACGGAGGCAATACATGTGACATGGCCAAGGTGACTCAAGATGGCAAAGCTAGACCTTCACATTAGATATGCAGGTCTTGATTCTGTTATTCATGTCAGTTCCCCCACAGAGCAAACATATGCATAAATATTTCTATTTTCCTGCATGTCCATATATTTCCTTAAACTAAAAGGGTGAGTAAGCATTCTAGCCAACACTCTAGCTACCCAGGGCCTTGTGAGACCTCAAAATGAAATTGGGGTAGGCTTTTCTTGTGATAAACCAACTTTTGCCTAACCGATCTCGATCTCCTTGCTTCTCTCTTCTCTTTCCTCTAATATATTTAAATTTTAGATCTAATCTTCCTAGACACTCTCCATATTTCTTCTCTGTCATTCAAAGTCTTCTTTGGTTTGACCGTCATCTTCTAGAAGGAGTGCATGGACTGGGAAAAACACTAAACCAAGAGCCAGGAGTCCAGGGTTTGAGTCCCAGCATAGTCTCCAATAACTCCGAGACATTTAGGGAGTCAATTAATTTCCCTTACCTTCAGTTTCTTCATTTGCAAAATGATCTTAATGAGTATTATGATGCTTTAAAATCTGAAAATTCTGAGTCTTCTTATGAAAATGTCTCCCTTGCTACAGATCTCCCTTCAAGTCTTGCTCTCTGGCTACACCACGTGCTCACCAGACCTCCAGCAGACCACAGACTCAAATGTCCTTAAGAGACCTTTCCCCTTAAGTCTGCTTTGCAATACCAGCCCTTTCCCACCTACATTTCCCCAATAAAAGCATTCTCTGATTCCCTGGACAGGATTAATTTCTCATTTACTCATATCTATACTTTATCCCAATTATTTTTATGTATCTTTATTATCCCTAGTAAATTATTAATATGAGCTCAGGAAGAAAGGAAACTACACTTTTATGTTTATGGTCTTAAGTCACTTAGTACAATGTTTTATGATTAATACATTTTCAGGTATATTAATTGACTACAATTTGACTTATATAATGCATTAGTCAAAAATATTTATTAAATATAAAAAGCTATTATTTAAATAATCAAATAATTTTGTTTTGGCTTCCTTGTAAACCTAATGAGAAAAAATTGAATTGGAACCCTTAGATCATGTAATTATAGTATAAAATACATCATAATTAAAGGCAGTGACACTTTTAAATCTGATCACTCAGATAGTCTATTCCATAAAATTCAAATATAGTCATTTTATCACTACTTAGGTCAGAAACAAATAAGGTCATCTATCCTCTATTCATTCACTTTCAGCCACATGTATTCACTTGTGAGTACTGCATGTTACTTGAATATTTCACATATTTCAATTACTTTATGTTATTTCAAATACTTCACAGCTCAGTGTGCCCATCTTAGATGTTAAAACCATTGAGGAACAAACTATGGGTGGGGAGGGAGATAAAGATTTGTCTGCTATTGCCTTTGCCTCCATGATCTTTCAACTACAACCAACAGCCTATCGCCTTTTTTCTAAACGGTAAAAAGGAATTAACCGACCAAATATTGATATAGTTCTTTTACGTATTCTGTTCTGCCATTCTATGCCAAAAATGCATGTGCACAAACACATGCAATGCACAGAGGCTAAACATGTTTTCCCATACTTTAAAACATACCTATACTAAGAAAGCAGAGGAAACAAGAACAAAAGAATTTACAATTTTCTGTCCTTTCCAAAATGTAATATAATTTCCTGTCCTAGCATTGAGTTCTAAAGTTGAGTTGTTAACAATAATCATGGCAATGGTACACCACAGGACCTTTGGGCTGTGATCACCGGCTTGCCTGGAACGCTATGCATGCCCCTCTTTGCATACCCAAAATACACAGCAGATCTAGGGAAAACCCCTTAATTCAATAATGGATGAATTAAAAAGAAAGCAGTAAAGGATTGATGCAAAGATACTGTAAGATAGGAAAAAAATAGCAGCAAAAGTTAAAAACAAAGAAAGCATTAATAAGAACCAAAAAAATCAATAAAGCAGATAAAAATTATAATCATATATTTTACTATGAATTGTATTAAAAGCTTAATGAATCAATTCCTTAATGAAAAAAGTCAAGCAAAAAATGAAAGAACTCAGAAAAGAAATGACAAAACTACAGGAGGAAAAAAATATAATCTAATGGACTTCAGGAAAGGAGAAGAAAAAAATGATAACATAATGAAGGAAAAATTAAAAGAAAAGTACATGTTGGAAAATGTACAGAAAGCACAGCAAAGAGAAAAAAGATAGAAATGGAAAAAAAGTGAACAGAATAAGATGGAAACAAAGAACTAAAAAGAATTAGAAAGAAAATAATATAGGACATGAGAGATCCAACACACACCTAACTGTATTTCCCAGAGTAGAAGAACAGAATAATAAAATAGAGCCAAGATAAAAATATATTTCAAGCCAACTTCCCTGATGTAACATTTTAAGAGTATAGCATGTGCCAGAAAATACTGACCTAAAATGATCAACACTGACACACATCCTACCTAGTAAAGTTACTAAACCTCATTTTTTTTTTCTTTTTTTTTTTACAAATCCTTGTGTCGAGGGCAGCGAGGGAGCTGCTCTGCTACGTAGGAAACCCGACCCAGAAGCAAGTCGTCTATGAACGGTTTAGCACCAGGTTCCCCGGCAACGTGCATTGCGTGATGGGAGAGCAAGCGGACTAAATCTCAATTTTAAAAAATAATAATAGTAATATGGGAAGCCAGGCATTGTCTATAAATAATAGAATAAATATTTATAAATAAATAGAATGTTTATTTATAAATAATATTTATAAATTTATTTATAAATATAATATTTATTTATAAATTAATATTCTGTTTATTTATAAATGTTTATTCTATTTATTTTGGTGGTGCTTACTTAGGTGTGTGCATTTTGAGATAATTCATCAAACTGTATACATATGATTAGTGCGCTTTTCTGTTTGTATGTATAAATTTCTTGAATTTTAAAAGTTAAAAATCAATATGAGCCAAATAACATGATATCAATATATAGCAAAAAGCATAGAAAATGCAGGAGAAACATAAATATTAGTAGCAGACTTCAATTCTACTCTCTCAGTGCATGAGAGATCAAATAGACTAACAGAAATACATAGAAGATCTAAACAGCATAATTGTAAGGTAGATATAAATATTATATTTGAACCCCTTTACATTTGAAAATGTAAAGAATACATTTTCCTTTGTAGTGCTCATGAAGCTTTCAGAAAAATTGACTACATATTGGCTTCAAAAAAAATCAGTAAATTTCAGAAAGTAAAATTGATTTCAGAAAGAAATAAAGTTAAAAAAAAAAAAAACTAAGTCCCCTCCAAAAACCACAAGTCTTAGATGGTTTCACCAAAATTTTAAAGAGTGGATAAATTCATGCTGTTGCCTAGAAAAAGGGAAAACTTTGCAATTATTTTTGAGAAAGCAAAATCAAAATCAAACCTAGAAAAAGATTTTAAAAGGAAAGAAGGAAGGAAGAATGGAAGAAAGGGAGGAAAAGAAAGAGAGCAGATGTTAAAGTAAGTTACAATGGAGACTAGGCCTGAAGAATCCCTCAGCAGACAAAACCAGATAAGGCCTCACGAGTGACCTCAGCTTTGCTCGATTTGCAAACATAAGCAAAACTTAACTTGAGCTATTTATTGTAAATGCGTACATTAAGGAAAAACAGTACTTTAACTCAACCCACACATTTGTTGAAATAACCAACAAACTTACAATTATATTACTAGGAAGCTTCCAATGGGATAAAACAAAGAAGACAACTATATAATTGCAGCCGAATAATGTCTTTATTTTTCTTCTCCATTTACGCCATAAATACTTGACCCTGCCAATTTGTCATTGGAACACTAAACCTCTTTTGGTCTGGCATTCCCCAATTGCTTCTCACTAAAAGAAACTCTTTAAAACTTTATCGTGAGCCAGGTATGGTGGAATGTGCCTCTAGGTCTAGCTGCTCAGGTTGAGATGGAAGGATCGCTTGAGCCTAGAAGTTTGAAGCTACAGTGAGCTACAATCGCATCACCGGACTCCTGCCTGAGGCCTGAGTGACAGAGTGAAACAACCTTTCTCTTAAAAAGAGAAAAGTAAAATTTCGTCAAGCCTCAGATTTTTCTTTAACAAAAGGTCAACATCACAAATATCAACTCTCTGTTAGTTAATTTATAAACTCAGAGAAATCCCAATTAATCATCATTGTATTTTTAACTATTCAAGATGATTCTAAAGCCCATATGGAAAAATAAACAAAACTTATTATATTTATTTATTTAAACTTATACTTTAGAAATACTTGCGACTGTAAAATCACATACATGCAGTATTATTTGCAAAATCCGAAGAGTGTGAACAAGTGTCTGTCAATAGGAGAGATGGGTTAAATAAATTAAGTGTATCCATGCAAGGGAATTCTAGGCATCTATAAAAAGACAAATTTTAAAAAATAAAAGTAACGAGGGAGAAATAGCTTTATTAAGACACGTTATGTTGCCTCAATAAGTAATACAGTTCAGAAAATTGTGCCTGAAGAGACAAATTAAACAAAATAGAATGTCCAAAGATAGACCTGCAAAAGGAGAAGTTAGATGTATGATTAAGGATAGTCTCTCAAATGACCAGGGATAAGGCAGACTTTTCAATAAATGGTATTAAATGATGTTAAAACAAATGGGTAGCCTTCTGTGGGGGAAAAAGGATTCATTCTTTACTCCATCCCTCGGGAAATAAATCCATATAAATCGAAATTTTAAATTAAAAAATTGAACCATGAAATTAATAGAGGGAAACACTGAATTTCTTTCCTAACTTCAAGTAGCAATGGCCTTTCTAAATATAACTCAAAATCTAGAATCCAAAAAGAAAATGATGATACATATGATTTCATTTAAAAAATTTCTGCATAATGAAAGATATCATAATCAAATCAAAATACATTCAAGTTGTAAAATGAACTTTGCCATCAAAAATTTAATCTTTCAAATTACGAAATGGTCCTACAAAGTTTGATAAACCAAAAGAAAAATAAATAAATGGACAAAGGATATAAACAGACAGCTCATAGGAAAGAAAATTTTACCGGCTTTTATAGACGAGATGGGCACATTCAGGGTGGTATGGCCGTAGACTTTACTGGCTTTTAAACTCAATGATAATAAAATAAATGCAAATTAAAACTCACTGAGGGGCTGGGCGCGGTGGCTCACGCCTGTAATCCTAGCGCTATGGGAGGCCGAGGCGAGAGGATCCTTTGAGCTCAGGAGTTCAAGACCAGTCTGAGCAAGAGCGAGACCCCATCTCTACTAAAAATAGAAAGAAATTAGCTGGACAATTAAAATATATATATAAAAAAAAATTCTCTGAGCATGGTGGCACATGCCTGTAGTCCCAACTACTTGGGAGGCTGAGGCAGAAGGATCGTTTGAGCCCAGGAGTTTGAGGTTGCTGTGAGCTAGGCTGACGCCACGCACTCTAGTCTGGGCAACAGAGTGAGACTCTGTCTCAAAAAAAAAAAAAAAATCACTGAGGGATCAGGCCTGTAATCCCAGCACTTTGAGAGGCTGAGGCGGGAGGACCACTTGAGGCCTTAAGTTCAAGACCAGCCTGGTTAACATATTGAGACACTATCTCTACCAAAAATGAAAAAAACAAAACAAAACATACTATGTTCACCTATTATAAATAGCTTGTCAAAAGTTCCATAGTTTGGTAAGATTCTATGTTGATAAGGATATGAGTAGATAGCCACTTTCATACATTGATAATGAGATTACAAATTAGAATCTCTTCTATGGAAATGTATTTGGCATTAACTTTTAAAATTACAAATATATATGTTTTTGACACATCTTACTATTTCTGGAAAGTTATGCTTCTAAAGTATAATTTATAAGTATTTCTAAAGAAATACTTGAATATTTGTAAAATCACGTACTTGCAAAGGTATTCATTATGGCTCAGTTTGTAAAATCAGAATATACACAAGTATCAGTCAATAAGGAATTGATTAAATAAATTATGTATATCCACACAATGGAATTATAAGTAATTTGAAAAATAATGAAGACATGCTACAGGGAAATATATCCAAGACATATTATTATAACAATAAACAAAACAACAAAAAAAACCCCAAGGTAGAATGCTAACTTTTTTGTAAAAATGACAACAAAGAAAACCAGGAGAGAGTTGACATTTCAGCTGAGTCCTGAAGGATGAAGAAGAGCCCACCAAGAAGATAAGAAAGTTAAGGGCATTCCATCTAGGGGAAGTGACCACAGAAAGGACATCACATGGGAGCTTGGTTTGGCTGAAAAGACAGGCACTAAAAACTATTTGGAAGATCAGTGTTTGAATTGGAGGTGAAGTGCCTTTTCAACTAGCAGACTTTTCTATAACCAGCAAGCCAGCTGTTTTGTACCAAAATCTCTGACTGTCAGTATCAGTAGGCTTTTCTCTTGGATAGGTCATTTTGCCCACAGAAGAATACTGCAGTCTCATGCATGGGAGAGGTTAGGGTGGTATACGATTGGATGCCAGATTATATGATCCAAGCAGGGAAAAGGAGTCCTCATAACTTGTACTTACCCTTGCTTTATGTATGGTAACCACCCTCCACCCTGCTCCCTGTTCCCAAGACTTTACGGGTTTGTGATGGACAAACTTCTCATTGACTGTCCTGCTTTATTACAGGCTTTATTATAGGTTTCACTTTCTACAATCTTCTAAGTCAGTAACCACACGTGTTGCCTTTCTAACTATAAAAATGTGGACCCTTCTAATTTGCTACTATATGTGCTCAGGTTTACGCATTTTAAACCCTTCATTGTGATTTTTTGAATTTTAAGAAAGAGGTGAAAATAAGCATCTACATTGTGTCTGCCATTTTTACTTTAAAGTACTGCTTCTTTTTCTAAGTACTAATAAATATGCTTTGGCAAGCTTTGCAGCTTGTTTTGGAGCTTGCCCACAATCAACAGCAATTTCTTCAGCTCTTCAGTCTTTGATAAACTTACTTGTTTATTTGTTTTTAGAACTACTTTCTTTTTTAACTGCATTTGCCAGTCCCTAGCCTGCAGGAGTAATTCCCACTGTCATAGATCACTACTATTGTTTCAGCAGACTAAATCAGTCACAGTTCCTCTCAGTTCTCAACATTTAACTTGTCTGGGCAAGAGGACATGAGCTCATGGAAGTGGCCAGGTGTTCTCCCATAATGTCTTCATCCGTTTTCAAAATCTATTCCCTATTTCCAGCACTTGAGCTACGTTTTCAGGCCAAAGATCACCCTCCTTGACAGAAAAGATGAAAAGCAATGTATGAATAAAAGAGTTCCATTTATACTTTGTCATTTCCTAACAACAAATGACTAGTCCCAAAAAATAAGTTATAACTTCCTTATTCTCTTTTTTTTTTTAAGTATAACTAAAACAGTACATGTTAATGTCGTAGCACTTTTGGTAATCCTTGGTTCATTGGAAAGATGATAACTGAGAAGACATGGTTCTTAACACTGCAAGTTTTAGGAAAAACTGCCTCAGTTTAAATTCTGGGTTCATCACTTATTAATTGTACGACACTGGGAAAATTAGTTAACCTTTGTTTTCCTCTTCTGCAAAGAGAGGTTGGTGGCACCTAGGGCTTTTGTGAAATTCTAATGTGCAGACACGTAAGCACTTGGTTCAGGACCCCGTCGTTCACACAAGAAAATAGTTGGGAAAGGATCCAGTAAAGTACTTAAGGCCTCAGATATCTGTACATAGCAATGCAAAGAACACAGGAAATATGCAAAGTGCAACTGGAATAGGAGCTACCACAATTTGGTAAATAATACATCACAGGCTTCCTTGGGTATTAGTGGGATTAGATTTATGATGGAAATGTGGTAATTGCAGGATAGTATGATGAACCCACGCCTTCCTTCCCCCTGGCGCCTACCTTCCTCAATAGAGCTTTGTGCCTGCAAAAGCTGATCCCACCCCCATCTGCAGAGGTGGGCCCTGACTAGTTGAAGCTGTTAAACAGTTACGGGAGGCCATTTTGGGGGCTGAGTTCTTGCACTAGGCCCCAACAGACTAGCCCAAACAGAATGGAGTCACTAGCGGTAAGTGCAATGTAATCAAACTGAACCCTGAGAAGGGCCAGTTTTCCAAAAATAGGAGATTTACAGCAACCAATCAGAAGTGGCCCAGTTTGCCTGCACATGACAAGGAAAACCCTTCTGTTTTCGCCCTATGAGGAAAGTAACTTTGAAATAACCACTCTGCTTTTTGTTCTGTTTCTGCTTTCTTCAACCCTTTTCTTCCTGCAATGCCAGCCCTCTCTGCTCGGTTCATCAGAACACTCATTCTGTTTTACAGAATGAGGTGTTGCCTGATTCTAGAATTGCAAAAACAGCCAATTAGATCTTTAATCTAAATTTGTAGTAATTTTGTCTTTTGACAAAGCAAATCAGCATATATCATCTACCAGCCGAAACTGATTGCCCAAAAATGGACGTGTGACCCAGCTGGACATTGTGACACAGGAAAATGTGTCTTGGGGCTCTTGGGGAAATAACTTCTTTCCTTTTATCACAAATGGCCAGAGGGTTTCTGTCTTACTGCTGGTTGTGAATATGGCCACTGGAAACAGTGGAGAGCATTCGTAACTCTTTAGGATAAAGAAGCAGCCAAATCACAGGTTACATTTCTTTCTTTCTTTCTTTTTTTTTTTTTTTTTGAGACAGAATCTTGCTCTATTGTCTGGGCTAGAGTGCCGTGGCGTCAGCCTAGCTCACAGCAACCTCAAACTCCTGGGCTCAAGCAATCCCTCTGTCTCAGCCTCCTGAGTAGCTGGGACTACAGGCATGCGCCACCATGCCCGGCTAATTTTTTTTATATATATTTTTAGTTGTTCAGATAATTTCTTTCTATTTTTAATAGAGATGGGGTCTCACTCTTGCTCAGGCTGGTCTTGAACTCCTGACCTTGAGCGATCTTCCTGCTTCGGCCTCCCAGAGTGCTAGGATTACAGGCGTGAGCCACTGCGCCCCACCCACAGGTTACATTTCAGAGCTGCTGGATCAAGCCTTAGCTAGGGCTCAGGCTAATTCTTGATTTTATTTTATATGAAACAATATATCATTTTTATTTCTTAACCTAGTGTGAGTTAGATTTTCTGTTAGTTGGTATCGAAAGCATTCTAACTGATACAATGATGGAACAGTCTCTTTCAAAAGAAAAAGACAACTTAAAAAAAAAAGAAAGAAAGAAAAAGAAACAGAGACAAATAAGTATTGTGGACAAAGAGGAATATATCTGCATGTGTAGAAATCCACAAATCTAAGATGAATGCGTGAAAAAGCACACAAAGAAGAAACTCACATTGGTGAGGACAAGGGGGATAGAATAGATGTGATGTGTTGTAAGCTATAGGCTACCGAATTAGAGGAAGGAAATGGATGTTTCATTTCTGAAATGTATCACTACTTTTATTCAGCCAAATGCTAAATGTTTCTGTAGATGGAGAATGCCAGATGAGCTTAAAATGACATCTAGACTGCTGGCTATATGGACAGATGACTTCCCGGAGTATATGGTCATGTCCTTCTGTGAATTGGATGAAGGGCTTTAAGGGGGAGTTCTAAAGCAATAGAAGAGGGCTTTTGTAATATCATCCAAGGATGGGAAAGGAAACGGATTGTTTTTTTAGCAATGAAGTATAAGAGATACATACTGTAGGTATATTTTGAAAAGTTACTGTCTGGGATTGTAAGCTGTTTTCAGTAAGTTATTTTGTTTTATTTGAATTGCATCACCACACAGATCAGAGGTAACAGATGTTCTACTCTAGTGGCCAAACACAGCTGAATGTGCGGAGGACCAGGTTTAACCTTGGGGTTACATGTGGCCTTCTGGATCCTTGAGTGTGGCTTTTTGTAAGAGGATTGAGTTTATGTACACGAAGAACTTAGAACAGGACCTGGGGCAGGGTAAGCAATAAACGCATTACCTATTAATATTCTTATTGTAGGACAAAATGCACTGAACGCCAGAGGAAAAAAGTCCTCTGGGCCGTAGGCCTGGGCCAGCTGGGCTTGTTTGTTGTTAAGCTCAGCCCTGTTTGACACCTGCAGTTCCTCCCTCAAGAATGGCCACTCTTTAGCACCAGGCCACCTCCTCGGAAGATGCTGGTTGCACAGGCAGAGATGTG
>CAUYSK010022421.1:0-28197 GCA_963575035.1 Avahi laniger | reverse complement strand
TCTTTCAAAAGTTTTTTTAGAGCAATTTTTGTGAAACCATGGATAAGTCAAAAATTCATGTTATTTTCAGGTATGAGTTCCATCGTGGAACCGATGGAGCACAGACAGCTCAAAATAGCAACGAAGTGTTTGGGAAGGATGTGGCTAATGAACTCACAGTATGCCAGTGGTTTTAGAAGTTCTGTTCTGGTGATTTTAATCTTGAAAATGAGCCACGTGGGTGACCTGAGACCAAGGTGGATAATGAAGCTGTAGTGGAAACGAATCCATCTCAACCTACTCATGAATTAGCAGCAAGGTTTGATGTTACTATTCCAACAATAGTGGACCATTGGAAACAAACGGGCAAGGTAAAGAAGCTGGATAGATGGGTACCACATGAATTAAACAAGAGTCAGTAGAGAAATCGTCTTGAAGCTTGCCTTTCTTTGCTATCACGACATAAAGGCAAAACATTTCTACACCGTATTGTTATGTGTGATGAAAAATGGATTCTTTTTGACAATTGCAAGCATTTGGCACAATGGTTGGATGAAGATGAAGTGCAAAAACATAGTCCAAAACCGAATATTCATCAAAAAAAGCTAATGATGTCTGTTTGGTGGTCCAGGGCTGGTATTATCCACTACAGCTTCATGAAACCTGGTCAACTGATTGCAGTGGATGTCTGCCACAACCACTTGGATGAAATGATGAGGATGCTTGTGATTAAGCAGCCGAGATTGGTCAATAGAGACAGGCCAATCCTCTTGCAAGACAACACTTGACCACATGTTGCATAAACAACGCTGTTCCAACTATAGAGGCTAGACTTGGAAACTCTCTGTCATCCACAGTATTCACCAGAACTTGCACCAAATGACTACCACTTCTTCCAGGCTTTGGAAAACTTCTCGTAAGGAAAAGTATTCAATTCTCAACAAGCTGTGGAAAACGCCTTTGGTGATTTCATTGCCACGCATTCTCCAGGCTTCTCTGCTGCTGGCATAAACAAGCTACCATTAAGATGTCAAAACTGTATTGGTAGCTTAGGCACATACTTTGATTAATTGTACTGCTTTTTGTTTGAGATATAACAAACTACATTTTTGATTGGAAATCAGACATTTCATATTTAATGACTTAAATAATAAAATAATAATAAATAATAATAAAATAACACAAAAATAGAAGAACTTGTTAAATATGCAGATTCTTGGGCCTTGTGCCTAGTGATGCTGGGTTAGTAAGGCTTAAGGGGACGCAGGAGTCTACATGTACATATGTGACTCTGGTGAAGACAGACAGACCCCAGATTATCCTTTGAGGATTAATGGTTGATATTTTCAGGGTAAAAAGGCACAAATTATGCATTATAGTATGAGGCAAATTTGCATGAAATAAAGGCTCTGTGGAGTCACTGATTGTTTGGCAAACTTGTTATAAATTGAAGGATGGGAGAGCCATGCAGGGTGGTAAAAGTGACTGGCCAGTGGTATTTGACGGTTTCACCTCTCTGCAAAGGCGACAGCGTGGCCCAGCCAGTGCGAGTTGCCGCTGTCTTCATTAACAGGACCACTGAACGATTCACACACCTGACCCGGATATTTTGCCAGGTACGATGCACAGCCTGATCCTCAGTGTCCCCACCTCACGCCATGGTGAGCAGCAGCGACTTTTCAGGGCAGAGAACGTGGAGCCCTCAGAGGGCTACGGTGCAGGGACGGATCCGGTCAGATCTGCCCGTTTGTGGGAATGCTCTGGCCGCAGTGCGGACGATGGGATTTTGAGAGATGCTGGAGACCTGAGCCAGGAACGTGGGGGGAAGCGCCCATGGGCTTCTAGGAGAAACACGTTTAGCTCATGCTTGGTAAACAAAAGTATAGGAAAATAAGTAATCTGAAGCTTTTATCTTTTTTTCAATGAGCAAATATGAGAGTTTTTGTCAGAGCAGGCAAATAGCAAGCACTGAAAGTGTTGCTATACATCAGCTAGCAGTGAGCTTGGAACGCCACTTTGCTCAACTTGGACCGTTTGACATGCGAGTGCGTTTGGTGAGAAAGCTTGGCAATGTCAATGTGTTCCTCCCTGGAGCCCAGACTGTGGCATCAGAAGTGTGAGAATAAACTCCTCCCACCCACACAACCTCGTCACTCCTCTGTCCCGTCTTTCCCAAGACCCCGACTCTCCCCTCGGTGCTTCCTCTGTCCTCCGCCTCCAACGATGTCCTGCTTTGGGTTCCTCTGGGAGGCGCTGCCATTTCCTTAGCTGGAGCCGCCCCAAGGCTGCCGGGCTGGGGCGAGGGAGAGTGAACTGAGGGGTGACGGAAAAGGGTTCAGGACGTGCCTCCGAGCTCCGGTGGCCGTGGCACCTGAGAGGAGCCCTTCTGCCAGCCCCTGCCTCGCTCGCCGGTCCTGTGCTGAGCCCTTCCTTCTGCCCCCGGATAAACTCCGGCCAGCCGGGAAGCAGGGTCCAGGAGGGCCCCGCTCTGCACCCTCCCTCGCCAGCCCTTCTGGAGGTCGTGTGTGTTGGTGCAGGGGCGCCCAGGTGTTACCCGGTGTTGGAAATCAGGTAATGCTCACGGGGGCACTGAGGGCGCCTCACACTGGTCGGGGGCAGGTAGATCCTGCTTCATGCTGGGCAGTTAAATAAACGAAAGCAGAAACCCCCAGGGAGCAAAGCAGTTCCCCAAAGTCCTTCTGAGCGAGCTGTGAGTCTTCACTCCTCTTGCTTTTCTGGCCTGCAAAGGAAGTCACAGGAAATGGAGACTCTGTCCCTGCCGTCTTCCCCAAATATTTATTGAGAACCTACCGTGTCACACTCTTGGGGTACCAGCAGGAAAAAAGATAGTTCCTGTCCCAACAAGAAAATCTCAGTGTGGAAAACACCGTGTCATGAGCTTACCAGGAGGGAGTATGTGTGTGTGCACATGTGTGTGAGTGCACGTGTGTGTGTGTACACGTGCGTGTATGCACCAGCCCACGTGTGTGCCTGTGAGCGCTGGGGCTTGTCAATCAGATCTTTGAATAGAAAACAATTTTTAGTCCCTTGAGCTGAAATTCCAGCAGGAACAGGGGCACTCACCTGAAGAGCAGGTGGTGACACTTCCGACCGAGGGAAGCTGCGTGGAGACCCGAGCAAGCCAGGCGGGTCGGGAGCAGCTCGGAGTGCGGCGGCAGAGCTGCAGGGCCGGGGCACGGGGGGTCCCGCGGGGTCCGTGCTCTGCTGGGGCTTCAGACTTGCTGGGGAGGTGACGTGAACGTCTGCAGAACTGCAAACCAGGCTCCGTGTGGCAGATGGCTGCGGGAGGACTGGGAACCCACGCGTCGGAGGGGGCAGAAACGACGAGGGTGTGGAGCAAGGCGCGGTGTGCGGGGAAGAGGGCCGGTGGATGGGGACATATTACGGGGGCATCAGTCCCATATTCTATTTGTCTCTGTCCACTCTTTCCCCCTCCACGGCTGCCCATGCAAGTGGCCGTCATCTCCCTGGGACTCACCTCGGTGCTCATCCCGGGGCCTCCCTGCTGTTCTCATTTGTCTTTGTCTCACTGAACGTTACATGCCCCCACCCCAGACTCAAAGCCCCCTGGCCCACACAGCCCCACAAGGACCACCTGCCTTCCCAGCGCTCCCCGTTCAGTTCCTCTGAGCCCTGGCAGTTCCCGCCCTCCGCACTTCCTACGGCCGTTGCTCGGTCCTCCTCTACCCTCTCGCCCTCCTGTGCCTACGATGCCGCAGGGGAGCCCAGCCTGCTAGGTGCCCGCGGTGCAAACTCTCCCACGCCCCGCAGCATCCCTTACAGCACTTTCCGCAGTTGTGATTTTGTCTGTTTATGGAACGATTTGAGCAACACCTCTCTTCATCTCCGCCTCGCCTCTACATACACGCACGGCAGTTTCTCAGCTCCTCAAAGGCCGGCAGCCGTGTCTGTAGGCCACCTGCGTCGCTTCCAGGATGGAGTTCAAAAAACTCCAGAGCGCGGGGACTGAAATGTGTGCATTTTTGTACCTGCAGCCCACAGCGCAGTTTCTGACACACAACCGTGGGCTCTGGAGATGCATCGTGAATTTGTTTTAATTTGTTATAGCAACCACCAGAAAGAAAAATATAGGGTCCTGTTATATTCCTTGGGGGGAGATGGACAAGAACCCTTGGTTCAAAGCTTCCATCTGTCACTTTCTTCAGTTGAGATATATTCTTTCTTTGCAAATTTTGTTCAGCCTAGACAATCTCATGACAGGTGGAGACAATCTTAAAATACAGCACTCCAGCATGAGGTTAGCCGTGACGGTGAGTTTTCCATCCCGCGAGCACTGGAGCTGTGGGTGGCGGGAGGAGAGTGCTGGGTGAGATTCTAAAAGGACCTCTTAGGTGTCTTAATGCAGCATAGACATTTTTCAGGAAAGCACAGGTGAGCCTCCCTCTCGTGCAGGCAGAGTGGCTTACGTGACCTTCAGAAAATTCTCCCAGGCTTAAGTTCTGGGCCTCCTCTGTATCAGAAGCGCATTGCCCCCTTTGCCGTTGGTGTGTGTTCTTTTTTTTTTTTTTTTTTTTTGAGACAGAGTCTCACTCTGTTGCCCGGGCTACAGTAACTGCCATGGCATCAGCCTAGCTCACAGCAACCTCAAACTCCTGGGCTCAAGCGATCCTCTTGCCTCAGCCTCCTGAGTAGCTGGGACCACAGGCATGTGCCACCATGCCCGGCTAATTTTTTCTATATATATATATATGTGTATATATATATACATATATATATATATATACATATATATATGTATATATATATATACATGTATATATACATTTTAGTTGTCCAAGTCAATTTCTTTCTATTTTTAGTAGAGACGGGATCTCACTCTTGCTCAAGGCTGGTCTCAAACTCCTGAGCTCAAGCAATCCTCCTGCCTCAGCCTCCCAGAGTGCCAGGATGACAGGCGTGAGCCACTGCACCCGGCCTGGTGTGTGTTCTTAACTTCTCAACTCACCTTTCTTTTCTTGAAGCTTCTGTCCCCAGCGTGTCTCTGAGTTGCATCTTCTTCCCACTCAACCCAGGCACGTTGTGGCTGGGATGTTCCCACAACCCTTTCAGCTTTTCCTGCTTGATACTGCTGCTCAAAGCATCGGTTGTTTGTGTTTGGAACTGAAAATAATAATAATATATTAGCTTAGAAAAGTTTTTCAAAGTTTTCCCAAATTCCTTGCAGTAAATGTTCTCGTGTAAAATTGTTTTATGCTGCCGTGTGCTGTTCTCCGACACCGTCGTGGTGTAGCCGAGGAGCGCCCCTGCAGTCAGGAAGGACGATCGGGGGTTCAGCCCCAGCTCTGACACTCACCAGTCCTGGGACTTGGGGCGCAACCCTCCAAACTTTGGTTTTCCTGCTCGTGAGAATAAGGCTTCATAGGCCTATTTTTCAGGTCATTGTGAAGATTAAATGCAATAGCTCATGAATAAACGCCTGCATCTGCGCTGGAGTTTCATAAAGATTAATTTCCTTCTAGTTGTCAGTTTTCTTCCCTAGTTGAGGAATTTAGAAGGAATACCAATGTTTTACTACAGGCAGAAACCCAGAAAGAATTTACGTTATGTTGGCTGACAAAAGTGCTGATGACGTAGCTGGCAGCTGCTGCACTACCCAGCTGTGTATGTGTGTATCTGTCTACCTGCCTACCTACCCGCCCAGCGACCTACCTACCTGTCTGTCCACAGCCCCAAACAAACACGAATATGGATAAATACAAATAGTTAAACTTGGGGGAGCAACGTTTCTTCCCGTTGAAAGGGCCTGTTTTACATTTAGAGTTTTCCACTTAAGTAATTAAAAACATACGACCACAGTGGACCCTCGACCTCCAAATTTGTCTCCCTAATTGCTTCTGCCTGTGTCCACGTGGATGTCGCAGAAGCCACCGTAAGGTGCTCCGGTACATCCGCTCCTGCCCTCCCTGTGTTCCCTCTCGACTGACGGAGTCGTGGTTTGTCTGCAGAGCTGGCTGAGCCAGAAACCAAAGACACCCCCCGGCTAGCCACCTCCTCCTTTCTCAGTGCCCTAAACAGGCGGGGGCCGACCCCTGCCCTGCCTCCCCTGCCGCAGCCAGGTGTGGGATCTGCAGGGGTGTTAGTAAGAGTATCGACACTTGGAAGAGAAAGTGGATCCTCCATTTTTTGAGATAATTTTCTATAACAATTTCCAAAGTACATTTGGCAACTGAGGCCTGGCAGGAGAGCTCTGAAAGCAGGTTCCACGTTTCTCTGTGGAAAAGGCAGGTCCAGGGCACCCCTCATTCATGCTTCCTGCCCTCGGGCCTTGGGCCTCAGCCGCCCCTGTGAAGGTGTAACTTAAAATGGCTTATCTGGTTGCTATCACGTATTTTGGGTTCCTTTCAGGAAAATGAATATATATGCTTATTTAGTGTACCTTTAATTTCCAGTTCCCATCTTTTTATAAATCTCTATCTTTTTAATTTAAATCAGCTTTTTAAGGTCTTCCCTTTTTGTTTTCTTCATGCAGTCCTTAAAATCTCATGATTTTAATTGTAATTATTTTTTATAGATTGTAATATAGTATTCCTAGAGAATTTTAATTTTCTTCTCTTGTGGTTGGCTAAAAGTGCTCTGTGTAGCTCAATAAACTTTTTCTGGATTAAACAGGTTCTTAAAGTTTCTGCTGAGTTCTTAGTTTCCTTAGCCGCCTATTAATAACTTCCAGTTAACTATTTTTGTATAAGAAAGGATTTGGGGCCAGGCGTGGTGGCTCACACCTGTTATCCTAGCACTCTGGAAGGCTGAGGCGGGCGGATCGTTTGAGCTCAGGAGTTCGAGACCAGCCTGAGCAAGCGCGAGACCCCGCTCTACTAAAAATAGAAAGAAATTAATTGGACAACTAAAAATATATAGAAAAAATTAGCCGGGCATGGTGGTGCATGCCTGTCGTCCCAGCTACTCGGGAGGCTGAGGCAGGAGAATCGCTTGAGCCCAGGAGTGTGAGGTTGCTGTGAGCTAGGCTGACACCATGGCACTCACTCTAGCCAGGGCAACACCGTGAGACTCTGTTTCAAAAAAAAAAAAAAAAAAAAAGATTTGGCCCTCATTTCTCCAGTCCCTGGGAGGGAGGGAGCCTCTAAACCCGTGGAATTTCCTTGGTGACAGGAGTGTCTTTGCTTTTCACAGTGGGCACTCAGAGCCCTGCATTTAGGCTAACGTGTGACTCTCAGCGGCCCCTGGGCAGTCTCAGGATGGGGCCTGGCGTGCTATAAGGACCCACCCTCTGGTAGAGGGTTGGAGTTTTGAGCCACGTGTGCCAGTCTGACCTCTTGATCTCTGGGAAGCGAAGAGGGGCTGGAGACTGCGTTCAGTCACATAGTCAGTGCTTCAGTCCGTGACACATAGGTAATGAAACCCCAGCAAAAACTCTGGACACTCAAAGCTCGCATCAGCATCCCTGGTTGGCGACTCACGCGGTCACGCCAGGAGGCTGGCACTGCCTGGAGAAACGTCTGGGACCCTCCCAAACCTCACCCTATGTGTCTCTTCATCTGGCTGGTCCTGAGTTGTGTCCTTTGTAATTGCTGTAATCATAAGGACTTTCCTGAGTTCTGTGAGTCATTCTAGTGAATTATCAAACCTGAGGGGGTGAGGAAATCCCCCAATCTGCAGCTGGTTGGCCAGGAGGGCGGTGGCCCGGGAACCTGAGCGTGCGGCGGCGGCGGAGCGAGGGCGGCTCTCGCAGGGCTGTGGAGTTTGACCGCTCCAGGAATCTGCGTCAGAGCCGCGCTGCTGCCAAGTGCCCTCGGTGCCCCTCTCCGGCAGGGCTTCCGCGTCAGCCAGGGGGTGGCCCCCGCCCTGGTAGGTGCTCTGCCCCTTCCGCCCTGGGGGTGCCTGTCCGCTCCTCAGCCCTTCTTTCCACCCATCCAGGTGGGACTTCCAAGCCGCCTCCTCTTTGGAATCTTTCCTTATCGCTGCCTCTTCGGCTGCCCTCTCCCTTTTCTTAACCCACAGAGGGGAAATTAGTGTTTATTTTGAGACTATATTGTTCTCTTAACAGGGTAGCAAGAGACACTGGGGCCCTTATCTTAGGCTTCCTTAAAAACAAAAACAAACAAAAAAAACAACTCCTTGAGCCAGGTGCAGTAGCTCACATCTGTATAGCTTGAGGCCAGGAGTTCCAGACCAGCCTGGACAATATATTGAGACCCCATTTCTACAAAAAAATAAGAAAAATTAGCCAGGCATGGTGGTGCCAACTTGTAGTCCCAGCTACTTGGGAGGCTGAGGCTGGGAGGATCACTTGAGCCCGGGATTTCGAGGCTGCAGTGAGCTACAGTCGCAGCACTGTACCCTAGCTTGGGCAACAGAGCAAGACCCTGTCTATTAAAAAAAAATCTTCTCTGTGTAGCACCGTGGGGAGAGCTTACAACCAAAGAACTGAACAACAATAGATTATGGTGGCGTGTGTGCTTACGTTGTATGGACTCCAGACTACGGTCACTCGGGAAAAAGAATGAGAGAGCTTTGGGTTTGGAAGGGACTTAGAAGGTCGTCGGCAAGATCACTGTGTTTTGTTCAGCAGGCATTCCATAAATTTGCTGAACGAATGAGAATAAGGAAAGATGAGCCCCTGAGATACTTGACTTTCTCCAAGTCCCAAAGATATTAATATGTATTGAGCCGGTGAATCCAGACCACCAGAGTCGCGTGGGGTCCTGTTCTTCCCCTTCTGTGCGACCTCACTCAGCAGCCGCATTCTCTGCTCAGCTATTGGACACAGAGTAAAAGGCTCTTATCTAGGGCTAATAAGGTTCAAATGATCTTAGATACCTTGGAGGGTAAATGGTTTTTTACTCATTCTTTTAGAAATACAAATGCTTTACTCAGATCACACAGGTAAATGCTAAGGAAGCGTAGGAAGGCATTTAAATTCTCAGCGGACATTCTCTCTTAGAAAGCTTATTTTATGTATTAATACAACAAGATAAAATTCAATCTATAGCCTTAGTATCTAGGATGAAAGGGAAGTAAGAAAAAAGCAATACTTAAATGTTAAGTCTAGTTACCATATATGTGCAAATCTTATCTCTATTAAAATGCCTGTTTATTTACTTCTCAATAACAGCACAAAGGCACTTGTTTTCTAAGTAGCGATTGCTTGTAAAGAGGTTTTGAATATTTTAAAGTCTAATATTTACAGCAATTCTGCCAGTTTTCCAGATGAACAATGCTGCTGGTGACGACCTTGCTAATCCACTAAGGGAAGGCTGTGGGGAATCCTCTCTGCCCTTTCGGACTTGAAGCAAAATCATTTACTTGTCATCTTGCAACTGTAATTCACCAGGGCTAGCTTGGAAGCGCTCCGGGAGTCATTTCCAAGTGGGTTTGTGCAGAGCGTACGGGAGGCAGGGGAAAGGACGACGCGTACGCTCGGGCTTTTGTCTGTGTGTGCTCGGGATTGGTGCAGAAACCTGGGGCTCGTCTCAGGCTCCTGTGGCCCTGGGATCTGTCGTGTGCAGGATGTGGCGTGGGGTCCTCAGGTGCTCTGATCGCAGTCGTCCTACATGCCAGGTGACAGTGAGCATCGGCCTCCATCGAGTCAACGCCGCGCCCCAGATGCTTTCTGACGTGACGGGGATTTCAGAAAGCCTCGAATCTGCTTCGTCTAGAGGAAGGACAGACCTGGCCGCCTGGAGGTTGGCGAGAATTCTTAGGAAGAAAAGAGCGTTGCCCACCCCAGCTTGGAGACCTTTAACAGCGTCGCCGCGGGGTCAGCACTGGGCTGCACTGTGTGACCTTTGCGGGTTCCTCGTATTCCATGAATCCTTGCTGTTCGTTTGCACATCGGCAACAGCAGTCTCTGTCCATTCTGACATCGTGCGAGGGCCGAATGTGGTGATTTGCACAAAGGCTGGGGGCGGGGCCCAACACCCAGCACGTCGTGCGCAGTGATTTGTGCGAGTGAACTTGTGCCAAAACGTGACAATTTCCGACTATCCCACGCACCCTGCGCGAGACACGGCACGGTGTCCGTCAGCGCGGTAGAGGAACAGGGCGGCTGAGGACGGTGTCAGGGGGGCCCTCCGAGTCCTCGAGGTGAGTGCTCTTCTAGGGAGCGTGTCCTGGTTCTCCAGCTGGGCGCTTGGCTGTGCCTTAGCTGCTTATCTCTGCGGCCCTGGAGATAAAGCCTCAGGCAGTGAGGATGAGGGAGGAGGAAGGAAAACAGAATTTCTTTCTTTCTGTATCTGGAAGTCCTATTCCTGGAGCTGCCAGGGTGTGAAGGGGAGAGGGGGCTTTTACTTCGTGGTGGAAACTCCCAGGCCTTGTATTGACTTCAGTGCAGGCTTGTTTATTTAGGTTAAAAAGTATTAATTGTTTCCTTTAGTGCATTCCTTACCTTAAGTGCTTATTAACTTTCTAGAGAAATCTTATGGATTTGTTTAAAGATGATTTCAAAGTATTTTGAGTTCTTTTAAAGTGTGCTTTTTGTTGTGTTTTAGAGGAAAATAAGATTGTATAACCCAAGGCAACTTGTTAGAGTTTAGTGAATATTAATGGGGTAATACAAAAGTAAAGATCAAAGCCACCCCGTTTATAGTTTAGTTAGTGATTAGTCCGTCTAGCGCTGGCTTTCTGTGGTTATCTGAGCACAGGGAAGGTAAACGAGGCTGATGTCATCAGTCCTCTGCCACCTGGGTCACACCGACATGCCCCCAACTCCACCCCGGCCTATCTGCTACTAGCCCGCGTGGGGGCTGATCAGCAGTGTCTTCAGCTATGCTCCTGTAACAGACGAGCTCCTTCGTGAAATTTTACATATTACATTTAAAATCAAAGCACATTATGTTTCCCCCACTCTGCTTATGGTCTTTCCTCTAGGGCTGGTAGAATACTGCTATAGCTTGACTGGGGTAGAAGATATCCATTTGCGTAGCCTACAATGAAAGGATTCATTAAGCAATATGCCAGTATAAACAAGCCTTCAGAGAAGATGTTTCCAATGCAGATGGCGTACAAACTGCAGATGTCTTAGCCGTGGAGTGGTGCTCAGCAATGACTGTGTGCTTGCATTTCCATCCTTGCAACCCTTTCGGGTGGGTCCTGTTAGGGTCCTCATTTAACAGATAAAGAGACTGAGGGTCAGAGTGATTCAGTAGATCCTCTAAGGTCATGCAGCCAGGAAGCAGCAAAGCCATACCATGGTCTTAACAGCGAAATCAGGGCATCAAGCATCATGCGTATCTGATGTGCATGTGTAAATGGAAAGAGAATGTTGGAGGCTGCAAGTTAAGAGCACATTCAACTGAAAGTGACTTTTACACACCTGGGTTGATTTTTCTCCCTTAACAAGATGTCCAGGAATGAGCATTTTTCTGGGTTTGTTCAGTTGTTCCTGATGTCTGGGCTCTGGGTTTCTGTCTCTGGGACCCTAGTGGCAGCTCCAAACATTATTCCCCCAGAGGCTGGCAATGAGCATGTGCCTTGTGTGTGTCTCTTTCTTTTTTTCAAGTCAGAGAGGAAAATATTTCCTAGAAGTTCTCCTGGGAAGACTTTTCCCATGCCAGGCTGGTCACAGGCTCCCGCCCCACTTCAGCAGAGATGGGTGAGCAGGCATCGCCGTGAGAGCTTGGCATGGGATGGGGCTCGTCAGAGCACATGCGGGATGACAGTTTTCCTAACCCAACAGCACTGACTCCCACAGGGACTGAGCACCATGAGGTCTCCTTCCCAGAAGGTGTCCAAACCCTCAGCTCTGAGAATCTCCGCAGTGAAGACCACGGGCCTGGAGTGAAGCCGCAGACACAGCGAGAGGGATGCCTTCTATGCTCTTTTGGTGACTGCATTTGATTATTATAACGCATCTTTAAACAAGGTGATGATGAGCCATTGGAACACTGAAGCAATCGGAGGAAACATAAAACAAAACCCACCTTCCAGCCAGTCAACAGGGAAGTGTAAATAACAGCGTGTGGTAACTATAGCTAGCATGGTCCAGATGCTGTACGAAGACCTTTGCCTACAGGACTCTCATTAATCTTCGTGATAATGAAGCGAATCCCCATTTTATAGCTGAGAAGACTGAGGCTTCAAGAGCTTGAGCAACTTGCCGCGATCACAAATCCCTCGTGGCACAGCAGTCCTCCACTTCCCTGCTCCGCTGCTCCTGAGCTGCTGGCTCAGGTCCCTTCCCTGGTGGCTCCGAAGAGGGAGGCCCTTTGTCAGGGCGCTAGAAAGCAGTGACTGCGCCCCACCTCCACTCAGTGTCCCACAGGGCCTCTGTCCCTCCGTGCCTTTTCTGACTGGCACTTGAGTCTTATGGGCACAGTCCTCCTCTGAGCTCTGCTGGCTCCCTGCTGGCCACCTCTCTCCTTCCCTGTCCCCAAAGTGCCAGCCACCGTGCCGCGCAGCATGGCAGGCGTGCTCTGAAGGGCTGAGGTGCTGAGGAGCCTCACAGTGGTTTTGTGTGCAGCCTGCATACCCTAGGTGAGCTCCCTTTCTTTCTTTCGACGGTAACTTTGGTGTCCCACTCTTTTGCAAGGTAAAGTAGACGTACGCGTCTTAGGATTGCAGTTTTGCCTTTAATGGACTCACATTCTGAGATGTTTTCTTACCTAACCAGCTTTTATAACCAGAAACACAGAAGCGGAAGCACTGATTCTGCTGTTGCTCAAAACCAGACTCTGGGGTTGCGGGCTGGTCTTGTTCTTCTTGTTACCTTCTGAACCTCATCTAGGAAATGAACAGCCCAGGAATCTTGGCCCCATAGTTACCAGGCAAACTTGAAATTCATCCCCTTTGTATGCTGCCTGTGACACCTTCTCTGCTGGTGTGTAGACTGGATATTTATTTCTTATCTCATTACTTAACGCTCCATGTGTAGTGCCGGCCCCAGATTGAGCTGAAGCTGGGGTTACGGACGTGTCTGGGCATCTGACGAACTCTCTAGGCCAGCTCAGGGTCAGTGTAGATTTGCATGGTCTTTATGTATGAAAAGAGGACTGGCGGAACATGGTGTGCTGAGATCAGCCGGTGGTGTCTGTCCTGGAGACTGGTCCCTGGCCCTGCACCAGGATGGAGTCTGAGACTCACGCTCGGACGTGGGGCTTCAGGCACAGGTGCAAGAGCAGGAGTCTGGGAGTCTTGAGGGCACAAGAAGCTGTCAGGGGTGACCAAATGGGACCCAAAGGCAGAGAAAGGGCCATTCTCACTTGTGCGTGGGGCACAGCATGCCCTCGGTGCAGGCAGTGGGCACAGTAGGCACTCAGGGATTATGTGTGGAAGGAAGGAAGGAAGGGGTCAGGGAGGGAGAGCAGGGAGGAAGGGAAGAAGGAAGGAGACTCGAGGACTCTGGAGACCTCAGCATCCTCAAGGACATGCAGCTTTGGGAGCCCAGTGAACTTGGCCTGAGTCGCAGACATCCGAGCTGTCATGATGAGTCCTGGATCCAGGTCACCAAGGCCCCCAAGAAGCTCCTGGGACAGCGTTCAAGAGTAAAGCAGGTCTAAAGGAGAAGAGTGTGGAGAATACCAGACTGTAGTTTCATGGACGCACCTCCAGGACTTGCAGAGAGAACCCTGGGAGGCTTGGAAGGGCTGCAGGGCGGTGGGACATGACCGCTTAGCCGGGAAGGCCACAGAGGTGACAGGCTTGAAATCCCCCCTGCTCTCTGCTTGCAAAGCTCCCAGCCCGGCACAGCTGCAGTCACCCAGGGGGATACCTTATTCTAATGGCACATGGGTGCCCCTTGGACCCGCAGGGCCTTATGCCAGCAGTGGCAGCGACTGTGACTCTGTTTGTACCTGGAAGCTGCAGAGCTCCTGAGGAGGCTTAGACTACACGACCCAGGTGTTAAATCTCCTGAGCAGAAGGCATGCAACGTACTGCCTGTTTAGCCACACAGCGCAGGGCCCAGTGTCATCCACGTGGCCACTTTTCAATGATTATTTATCGATCAACTCATCACTGTTGCTTACTTTGGTCGTAAGAAACTGATAGGGACATGATTGTATTTCTGCCTGTTTAGTTGACTGTAAACCTTCAACCTTTGCTGCACACCAAAGACACAGAGGTGGGGGGCTGAGAGGCAGGGACAGGTGGCCTGGGTTAGAAGAGTGGTTGACCCTCTCCATGCCTCAGCTCCTTCCCTTGCACGGGGGTTAAATGGGCCGGATTAAGTAAGGCTCCTGGAACCCTGCGTGGTGCCTGAGAAAGGTTCATGCCTCCCTTTCTGCCTGTCCTCCCGCCTCCGCCCGCTGCCGCTGGAGCAGCATGCTTGGATCTCTGAGATGATCTTTACTTTCAGACAGGGAAAGGAGAAGGCTGCCGGCAGCAGGGACCGTCTGGGGGAGCATCCTTCAGGAATGCACTCTGCAGACCTTGCTCAGGTCAGACGCAGGCGTTCGTTGCATTCCAGGACTGTTTGGTCCCTGCCCTGCAACAGCTCGTGGCTCAATGCCCGTGGTTAAGCCTCCCTCGTTTCCTCCCGTGGAGGTGCACGTGCATTTTCAGACGGCCTTTAAGGCGGAGGTGCTTCTGGGTAATTCGTAGGCCTGTCATGAGGTAGATGAGCTCAGTCTGACTCCTTTCCTCACAACAGGGTGGCACAGAGGCAGGGGAGTTTCCACCGGGAAGAGAGTGTCAGTGCTCATTTTGGAAGGGGGGCCTTTGAGGATCTGAACAGAAATGAGTGATGCTAGGATAGAGGGATTTAGAAAAGAACACAGGGGACCGGCAGAATCAAAGTTCATCTCTTCCCAAAGTTTGCCCAGGGTCTGCCCTGAGCAGCGCATGGAAGGAGGACGGCAGTGTTTCCCCGCTTCCTAATTGCCGGTGATTCCCTCTTCTGGGGTTCCAGAACTTTCACTAAGACAATTCTCCTGCTTTATAGGTTAAGTAAGCTTTTGCTGTGTAGCCTAAGAAAATAACTCTCAGTGATTCAGTCCAACCTCTCGAGGGAGCTCTGGGCTTCCGGTGTCCTTCCCCCACCCTGTCCTCCCCTGTCCTGTCCCCCACAACGTCCTGTCAGGACCAAGGAGCCCCGTGGCTGGGGTGCCAGTGGGAAGAGACAAGAGGTTAGGGGCTCTTGGGTTCTCATGGCATGTTCTTGCTGACATCACCCTCGTTCTGGAGGTGGGGGTGGGAGCGGGTTTGTGCTTTCTCAGCTCTTGCACCTTTGATAGGTAGTTTTCCTCCCATGTAGCTGGTAAGAGTGGACAGCCTGGGGCTACCTGCCAATTGGGAGGGGCCCCTCCCTACCCTGAGAAGTCGTAGTGGGGCAGCATAGGCCGTTCCGCTCTAGGTCTCAGAAACCCACAGGTGTGTTTCTTTTGCTCCTCATTCTGGGGAGGCGTGAGCCCTGTTCTGGGCTGAACTGTGTCTCCCCTCCCCGACCAATGCGTACCCTCTCCTCCTAGCCCCTCACCTCCAAACGTGACCTTATTTGGAGATAGGGCCTTTAAAGAAGGGATTGAGTTAAAATGAGGCCATTATGGTGGGTCCTATTCCAACATGACTGGGGCTCTTTATAAGAAGAAATGCGGACATAGGACGAGATACTGGGGACGCACACGCAGAGCGAAGGCTGGCGGGGACACAGAGGGGAGGGGCCGTCTGCCAGCCAGCGAGAGGCTGCAGGGAAACCAAACCTGCTGACGTCCTCAGCCCGACTTCCAGCCTCCACAACTGTGGGACGATAAGTGTCTATCGTGTCAGCCACCCGGGTGTGGTACATTGTCACGGCAGGGCAGCCCAAGCACCCCCCACCCTCCCTGCTTCACCAAAGACCAGATCAGTGTGTGGGCTGAGAGGAAAGGGAGGCAAATAAACCGCCTTCCAGTTCAGCCTCTGGCCTAGTTCATTAGGTAGCGTCCTTACCGCCCTTGCATGGTCCAATCTAAATCAACCCGCCCAGGCCTGGACCCGTGAGTGACAAGCAGGGTGTCTCTGTCCGCTCCCTGCCCTGCCTTCTGCCCAGACAGAGAACCTGCCACTGACCAGGTAAGGACTCATCAAGGACTGGGATTCTGGCCAAGTACCTTTCTAACTGCTTGTAACTGTAGTCACCCCTCCTGCCAGGGACACGGAAGGGAAATATTGATAGTGGGAAATATGTAACAGAGAGAATGGCCTAAGAAAAATGACAAAAATGTTTTTTGTCTCTTTAAAACCTTCTCACTCTTTCTGAGAACTAAAACCTACATCCCTGCCTCAGGCCAGTGGAGGAGGGACAGGGGAGTGTCCAGGCAGGCGGAGGGCGGAGGCCCTGGGTGGATGTCACGGGATTGTCTTCAGCAGAGACGGAGATGGGAAATTAGAATCATCAACTTTAGTTATACAGCAATTGCCTGAAACTAAAAACCCACCCTTTAAAAGCTCTGTATTTCTGCTTATTTTTAGGACAATGACATTTTTAGACAATAGTCTCCGTCCTCCTCATTAATCCTCAGCATATTAATAAACTCCTCTTTCCTTCTCAAACCACTTGTCCTCGTTGTTCTGGTGCAGCCTGGAGGACAAGTGCTGAGCTTTCGGTGGCATCACCACACAAACCACACTCGCCGTTATTTGTAACTTTACATTCATGGGAAAATATATACTAAATCATCAATAACAGCTTATACGTGCATTTTTGGATCACGACTGGCCTGCCAATATTTGTCGATTTCTTATCTACCTTTTTACTGGCACATGGTGTAGTTCAGCCTTTTCCCTAATTTAAGCCAGTCTTTCCATAGTTAGTTCTAATCATCATACTTAATTGTCAGATTGAATAAATGGTTTTTGGGGATTTTTACGAATATAAATTATAAACTTGAGAAGTTCTTCTTTTTTATGGTACTGTGAATCTCTAGCAATTAACACAAAGGATGGGAAATTTTAGTATTCAGTATCTGAGAGGCTGTCTCTTATTTGTGTAACTGGCTCCATGCACAAATTTCAATGACCCCTACAGGTTTTCTTTAGTCCTCTCCCTTAACTAACTACTTGATCTTCTGAGTAGTTTCCCAGAAATGGTGGGTTTTCTGCAAGACACAGGAGTCGAGATGCTGAAGGCCCCTGGGCTGACCTCCTGATGTCACCTGTCCCCAGTGCACGCAGCCCCTTGTGTGATACACCACGACCCGCCCCAAGTCACCCTCCTTTAAAATCCCACCCTCTCCCATTAGTTGGGGAGGCAGATTTGAGGCAGCTTCTCCGGTCACCCTGACAAAATGTCTTTCGTATTAAAAATACTCGTTTTTTTTCCCCTGGCAATCCTCGTTGTCTTGATAATGGGATCTTTGTGCACCTTGACCTAGGGTGAAACACCATTGCAGTTTCAACGACGTTTGTGTGAAAATACTCAATTTGAGACATTGAAATTCTGGGAGAGGACAATGTTTTCTTAGTGATTTGCTGTGAAGTATTTGTCCTCTGGCCGTTCTCTTCAGTGTCTTATGAAAGGGGATGATACACTAACTATGCACTTCTTGAAACGCGCATTAAACAAGTTCAACAAACGTTGTCTGAAGGCATTACCTAAAAGAAAGCAGGTGGATATTATTAATCAACTTACAAGTATCACATCCTGCTTTGGGTTTTACAAAAATGATTGAACAAACAACTCTTGAAAGCTCACCTTGCTCCTGGCGCTGGGCTGGGACGAATGCAGTTTGGTGCCTGCCCTTAAGGAACTGATGATTTCGTAGATCTGAGTTAGTCACTAAAGAAATTCCCTTTAATACTCATTTCTAGAAATGAAAGGACATAATCATATGAAGTAGCTTGGCCAAATGCTGGGCCTATAAGCTACTGTCCCATCAATGTTAGCTATTATTGTCATTATCATACAAAATAGCAAAAGAAATGCAATGATGTACTTGTTTGTCTTTTGACTTGCTTAATCCACTAGTCACCTTCAGGGCAATGCCTGTAAAAATAACGTTAATTATTACAGAGCTCTAGAAATGCCTTCCCGAGTGTTTGGTGACTACAGTATCACCTTTTCTACAGAAGGATAAAAATAGTCACTTCCCGTGGGTAACAACATGCTGATCTTTAAGCGTTTTGCAATTCAGATTTTATGTTTCACTGCCTTCTTACCAGCTCTGTGGATACATTCATCTTCTCTGGTTTCAGGTTTGCAGAGTGGGCACACCCTGCCCCCCATCTTTTTGCCAGCATCAGCTAAGGTATTCACTAAGGAGGAGTGCGGCCTCAGGATTCAGGACTTTTGGATGTTGTTTCACTTACGTTTTTGTACTTTAGGGCCATGTATTTACTGGGAAAAGTGAACAATTGCAGCTTACTGTTGAGGCACAGACGAAGGCCGGGGAAGTGACAGCATCTCTGTGCCATTTCGGTGGGGGCAGGACAGCTCACAGAGCTCCGGAGGAAAGGAAGCAAAGGCACCGGGCTGCATTGCGAGAATAAATTTCATCCATCTCCCCACGACTCCAGCTGTCCGATCCCCTACGTGGACCTGGCTTTCTGATGGGCCCACTCTGACCCCAGGCCCCTCCACCCCACGGTCCCGCCGCACTGGGCGGCCACTCTTGCGCCTTCTCTGCTTCACCCACTGGGATTTCTCCAACGGCTGGACCACATCAAGCCCGTTGAATGGCCACATAGGATGCCCTTCCCACTGGGGACTGCCGTTCCTGAGGGCAGCTGGGCCTCCTGCGCCTAGGTCCATCTGACCACAGTGGACACGAGGGCTCTTGATGAACTCTGCCTTCTTCAGGGCCAGAAAGTGTCACTTTCCAGACAGCTCGTCTGGGCAAGTCCTATCATGGAATCAAAGACCCTGCTTGTCTTTTTCTCTAGCACAGAAACTCCTTAATTAAATATGTAAATATGGCCTTTCAAAATTTCCACAGAGGAGGGGAAATTTTTAAAATCCTTTGTGCATGTGAAAGAGCCATTTATTTAACAAGGGAAACAGACTGAATCTTAACAACGGGCTCGAACGGCTCACATGGAGGTGGAGAAAGACCATGGAAGGGCAGGATTTCACACAGGGAGGGTCCTTACAAGAAACCTTAGAAGGACAAAGCTGGGGGATTCGGCCTCATCCCTGCACATGCAGGCGGGGTGGCCGCGGGCACAGGGAAGGGCAAGGGACGGACTCCAGCAGGGGACCTGCTCCTGCCTGAAGCCCGGTCTGGAGGACCCTGGGGAAAGTAGGGGGGTGGGCTGACCTTTGGGGTCATTTCCTCAGGAGGCCCGCCCGGCGGTCCCCCTCTATGCGGAGTCACTCGGGTGGTCACTGTGGCTCCTGCCCTTCCCTAGGCTCTGCGACCTGCCAGGCAGCCACCGTCCCTCCTGGATCTCATTCCCAGGGGCTGCCAAGAGCTCGCGACAGGATACAGGCCGTCACCACTGGGGAGGCAAACACCGCAGGGCTTGCTGGAGCTCTTGCTTCCCCCCTCCATTGTACACAAAGGTGTGTTCAGGAATTTAACTGATGGGTAATTTAAAACATTCACAATGTATCAAAACACACACAGGGACTATTATGGATTCAAAACACAGCCACTTGGCGTGAGTGTTAGCGTCAAGCACTGACTCGGGTGGCACAGGTGCGGTCGTCCTACTGCAAGCTCTGTGCCCCGGAGTTCTGGGCTGCCCTCCCCGTGCTTTGCTGTCGGGGTGCTTTGGTGGGAGTCTCTGAGAAGCTCTGTGTGTTTAGAGGATCTCAGATGTCCTCGCTAGGATGTTTATCAGGGCCAATATGTGACTCTGTGCCATCCAGAACTTTAACATGAAAAACTTCATATTTTACAAATTCTATAGGTTTCCTTTTAAGAGCTCTTCAAAAACCTACTGGATGTTTTAAAATAAATGGTATTTGTCACAGATGTTGTAAAATGCTCATTGCAATGGTCAAATGTGTCACAAGGTCTGAGGAAAAGGTTGATTTCTTTGACATAAAGCCGCTCTTTGCAGTGAGCTGGTTTAGCCGGAGGGAGTCTGTCTCAGAGGCAGTTTCCTATGCGCAGCTTTGGAGGTGAAGGGGTTTGTAGGGTGGCCGGTGCAGATGAGGGATTGTGACTGCAAGCTCGGCACTTGTCCTCCACGCCGCATCAGAAGAACCACAACGAGTGGTTTGAGGAAAAGGAAAGAGGAGTTTATTAATTTGCCAGCAAATGAAGAGGATGGAGACTCTTGTCTGTAATGCCATCGTCCTAATAATAAGCAGAAATGCAGAGCTTTTAAAGGATGGGTTCTTAGCTTCAGGCAATTGCTGTTCAACTACAGTTGATGATTCTAATTGTCCCATCTCTGCCTAAGACAATCCTGTGACCTCCCTCCAGAACCTCTTTGTCTGGGGCCTGGCAGTTCTGCCCAGCCATCTCCCGTGCACATACCCCTGCCCCTCCTGACTGCGGGGCTGAGGCAGGGCTGCAGGTCCTAGCTCTCCAAAAGGAGTGGAGGCTGTTTTAAGAGACATAAATCATTTTTGCCATTTTTTTTCAGGCCATTCCTTCTGTTACATATTCCTATTGTCAATATCACCCTTCCCTATCTACGGGAGGAGGGGCGACTACTCTGTTATGGGAGCACTGAGTGTAGGTGCTTTCCTGGGAAGCTCTCTTTATGCAATCCAGGGAAACCAGCATCTTTGTGTGTTTTGTTCTCTGTTATTCCAAGTCCTCAGCCTCCGAGAATCTCCCCAGCAGAGGCTCCTGGGCGCAGAGTGACATTTGATGGGGGTGCTGGGGGCTAGGGGGCGCGTCTGGTTCCATTTCAGGGTCCTTGGGTTGTATTGACTAACAATACTTCGTGTTCATGTAGCAATGAACAGTTTACAAAGTACTTTAATATGCATTAGGATCAGAATTTTAGACTCAAAAGGAGTATCAGCGATCCTCTAATAATATTAAGGATATTAAGAACACCAAGGGTCCTCATTGCCTTCATTTTGGCCCTTCCAGCAACCCCGCCCCATAGGAACGGCAGGCCATTTAGGTAATTTAGGGCATAGCTAAATTGCAGATGAGGAAACTAAGAATCAGAAAACAGGAGCATCTTGTTTCAACCACACAACTGGTCAGTGACAAAACCAGCCCTAGAAAGCAGCTGCTGGACCCGCGAGGTCTTTCCGGCTGCAGGGGGCCGCAGGGGGGCTTCCATCCCAGAAGTACAGCCACAGGCCTGGCTGCCCTGAGCCTCCTGCCCACCCTAGGGCCACTGGAGACCCTTCCTGAAAATGAAGGAAAATTTAACCACAGACAACTGGATGAAGGATTTAAAAAATAAATAATTACTGGGATCTATTATTCATAGCACAAAAAAGCTGTTCTCCTTGCATGGATGGGGCAAGGATAGTGGATTTTGCAACAGGCTTTGGAGAAGGAAAGTGCAGATTTTGTCACTTGTCACCTTTGGCCCACTCTCTTGCCACCTGCTGACTTTAAGAGAAATTTGTCTGAAGATGAGGATTAATGTAATGCCTGATTCCATTACTTCTGTACTTTTTGGATGAAATTCGATCATTCTGCTTCACATTCCTTCTCCTCACCTGCTCTGGAAAGCAAATTGAATTCTTTGAAAGAAAATTCAGTCCAGACCAGAACACACATGGAACCAGCCCCTCTTAAAACGTAAGGCGCGCCTCTTAGTCACAAAGGCTTCTCCTCTGGTTTGTTTACATTGCACAGTTTATTCCATTAAGGTCCAATTTCAGGTGCTCGGTGAAACCCAGATGGCTTCAGGCTGGCTGCCCCGAAGAATTTAAGCGTCCACAAGTAAACAATTTCTTAGACCAACTTCCTTAAGGATTCACTTAGAGTTCACTGGAGACTCGTGGTGGGGAGCGCGCTAGCTCCTCAGTCTGCTAAGAGTTCTTTCCCAAGCCGGCCTGTCCGAGCAGGGCACCTCCTTGCTAACCCAGCGTCCTGGCCGGCCGTGGGCTCCGCGTGACCTGGGACGGAAGCTCCTCCCTCCTCCCAGGCCCCCATTCCGAGCTCCTGGCTCAGGCTGCAGCTGCCTAGGAACCCAACAAATAAAACATCACCCACATAGATATATGCTCTGCCCCCCACATTTTTAAAATAGCTTTTTGTCCCAGTTTTTTTCCTTAGGTCCTTTTAATATATATACAGCACATAATTGATATTCTTTGCCATATAAACGTCTAGTAATAGGGTTTTTAAATGGAAGGGATTAATAGATTCCATTTTGAAGTTGAGCCAGCCGAGGCGCAGGGAGATTGGGTCACATGTCTGAGGACTGCAAATCACTGCCTGCTAGGCGCGAGGGCAGTCCCGGTCTGGCTACAGCCACAGGACGTGGCTTCAGGCCCTTCTTCCTTCAAGGTCGAGCTCCAGTTCCTCTCCTCCATGATGCTGACCTCCCGAGATGTTTTCTTTTCTGAATTGCTTTCGCACTTACAGTTCATGCCACATAGATGGACACTGAATAGTTCTTGTGTTGTCTGGGGGTGTTGGCTTTCTCCTCCCAACTAATCCATAAGGTTTGTAGGGATCACGCCGTTCCCTTCTCCTGTGCTCAGAGCAAATCATGGTGTAGCGAATACTGGTTGACTGATTAGTTGACCGATCACCATGTATACCTTGGCTACTGCCCCACTTTAAATCTGATGGGAAGATGGTGTGTTCTGTTGATCCTGGTGGACACAGTGTGTTCTGTGATCGCTGTTGGCAACCCTAATCTGCCTGCTGAAGAGTCCTTTACGGGCCACCTCTGGGTCAGTCTTTCCACACTCTACTACCACCCTTTCCCACTGCTTTCCTGACTCAAGTGCTCCAGGTCCTCTCGGCTGCTCAATGCTCCCCCCATGCAGGCCAAAGAACATCATTTCCTGCCTGCCTCATGGCACGGGTGTATCTCGTGGGCCTAGGACTCGCCTGCTTGCATGACCGTCTTCTGTTTGCACATCTTCCTCTCCCCCAAGCTTGGGCGCTCCTGGGGAGCCAGGCTCTGTCTGCTGCATCTTGGCACCTGCCCTGCCTTGGGCTCTGGCACAGGACTCTGAACTGAGGTCCTTCAAAGTGTTTGTTGAAGGAAATGCTAATTTCGTTTGCACTGTTAGACCCAGTAGCAGAAAGAAAATTCACAGAGGGGATTGGATAGGAATTGCTAACTGGGCCATGTTCTGAGCTCTTGCTGCTGTAGACCATAGAACCACCTTAAGGATTATGAGAAGTTTCTTAAAATTAGAAGGCCCAGGCCATGTACTTAGTGAACTTTCCATCTATTGGGAAAAATTGAGTCTAGAGTTTGATTAATCATGATGCTAATGAAATCTAAACTTAGGAACTTTACTTCTCCAGGCACTTTCTAAGATCTTATACTTAATTTTGGATTTGTAATTTTATTTTATTTTCCTTAAAAGAGAGCTTATAAAAATATAGGCCTTTAGGTCTGAGCAACTGGGATCTGCCCTTGGACTACAGATGCCTCTTGGATCTACCCCTAGCAGAGGTTCAGGAACGTGAGGCCCATTCTCCAGAGCTGCAAGGGTCGGCCAGATGGAGCAGGGCAGCTAACTTTGGGGTCTTGCGAAGGACCTCAGGATTCTTCAGTGGGTGAGATCCTTGTTCTTCCAGCCCATTGTTCTCTCTTTCACAGTCCCACCAAGGAATGTTTTAGGATGAAGTATAGCACTTACCCCCAGTGATATCTGCCTCAAAAAGATAGGAAGAGAGACGTCTTTAATTGAATAAATAAACCATGCATAGCATTATGGTTTGAATGTATCCCCCAAAGTTCATGTATCAGAAACTCAATCCCTACTGCAACAGTGTTGAGAGGTGGGGCCTAATGGGAGGTATTTAGGTCAGGAGAGCTCTGCCCTCATGAATAAATTCATGTCATTACTATAGTAGATTTGTTACAAAAGTGAGTGAGGCCACCTTTTGCACTCTCTTGCCCTATCACCTTCCACTGTGGGCTGTTGCAGGAAGAAGACCCTCGCTAGACGCCAAGCAGATACTGGCGCCGTGCTGTTGGACTTCCCAGCCTCCAGAACGGGGAGCCGATAAATTCCTGTTTTTTATGAATTACTCAGTTTCAGGTGCTCTGTTACAGCAACACAGTATGGACTAAGACACGCAGTGTGTTTAAACTGCGTTATACACTTTTCAGAATTCTTTCATTTTGTTATGCCATCCAATCCTTCCCTATGCCCTGGAAGGAAGATTGAGATGAGTGTCACCATCTCTACTAGCAGATGAGAATGCTGAGACCAGTGTCAGTAACTTGTGGAAGGTCGCAGGGTGACCTGGGTCAGAGTTGAGGGAGAACTTGAGTCTCCTGATCTAATCTACATTTTTTCTTCTTCGTGATCTTCAGAGAGCAAAAGCCTAAGAAACTGTGTTGAGAAGAGGAGGGACTTTTTTTTTCTAAGGGTTCTATTGTCAGGAGCATGAGAGGTGGTCTTCCGGGGTTGGAGGAGGTGATCAGATTGGAAGGGGTCAAGACAGGGAAGAGTGTGTGTGTGTGTAGGGAAATGAGCATGTGTGTATCAATGCAAGGGTTGGAGAGTGTGTGCTGCATAGGAAGACGTTTAGGTAAGATATTTATAGACCAGCTTACATCAAATCCACGCATGAAAGTTCAGGGGAAGGATGGATTCAAAGGAATCTGAAGGTGATGGTGATTTAACTCATTGACACATTTGGTGGATTATTCTGAACAAAGTCAGTAGCATGGTTTGAAAGAGGCAGCTGGAGCTTAGACATTTTTAGTATTTAATGCCTAGTTAATATTTTGTTTTCTAATCTTGTGTCCTCTCCTCAAAGAAACTAAAACATTTCCCCTAATTTCACGCCAAAATTGTCATGTAAAACAAAAGTGGTAAAAAGCTATCCTTCCCTGAGCCCCATGAGACTATATCTGAGGCTTATTAAAAAGCCCATGCCTGTATTTTTTTTACTGAATTCAAAGCACTTTAGAAACATTTCTGAATGAATCTTCACAATCTACTCCTGAAACAAATGACAACACTCAGTACATGTGAGTGTCACACGTGTGGCTAGGCAGTGGCAACGCTGGGCTTGTCCAATGTTCCGCTACACGTGTGCAGCATGCGGAGGCTCAAGATAGAACTGGGGCTCGTTCTGCAGAAAAATATCAGCAACTTCTTTTCTGTGGTCATTTTACATTTTGAATGTCACACAACAATCACTTGTGGCAATTATTTCAACTTTGGTCTACTTAATTTAGTGTTGCTTTTTAAAAAAGAGGTAATGCAATCCCAAAAGATACTGGTAAATTCTGCACTCTGATATATCTTTATGAAGACGTGGGGCTATAAATTAAGCAAGGTAAGATTTTGGATGGAGCTATAATCAGAACCCCGACCGCGGAGTGCTCTGAGCAGTATGCCTGGGCTGTAGCCATGAGCCTGACTCTGCTCTCTAATTGCCAAGTGTCTGGTTTTATACGTGGCTGTGGGATCCACACATTTTCATGAATAGATGCACATTCCAATATCAGAAAACACTGGTGCTGGGGAACCTTCTGCGGGAGCTGGGTTGACACAGCCTTCCAGTCTGAGATGGAGGGGAAGGGGGGTGTGGCGCTGCCACTCTTGGGGACGCGGTGCCATTTTTAGGTACAAGTGGAGGGGGTGGAACAAAAGGCCTGGAGCCACAGAAGGTGAGTGTGGAGATGGCAGCTGAACCAGATGGATTAGGGAGATGAAAAAGGGAGAAAGATGAGAGGTAGAGGATTAACAGAAAAGAAGTGTCAACTCCAGAAGAGAAGCCTTGGGTTTTATGGAATGCGCTCCGTGTAAAAAATAACCGCATTTCCATGTCTCTCCCAGGCTTTTCATAGTCAGACAGCTGCAGAGGAAGAGCACACTTTGCAGCCCTCATCAGAAGTGTTTTCAGAAGATGTGTGACCTTCAGGAAAGGTCCTTGGGGAGTTCAGACACTGTCCTTCCCATTAGATCACGTGCAACTCAGACAACCTAGCTGGCCACCGGCCGGATCCCGTCTGTGTCGTGGCACTTTCCGGGAAGTACTAGACTGTTTGCAGGGACATTGTTATCTTCTCACTCACACAAACACACGAGCTGGCACTGTAAGGGGTCGTGCTCTTTTTTAACATGTCGTTAGTCCAAGCTGTGCTTCTTGATGTGCGAGTCTGGCTGCGTGCGTGGGTGTGCGTGCGAACACACGCCACGTGCACACACACAGACGCACACTCCGGAGATCAGGCAGCAAATGTGAAAGTTTGGCTTTGTCCTTGGGTGATGTTAAAGTATTTAATCTGAGGCAATGCACATTCACAAACAAAAGGACTGTCACTTTGATGCCAGAGCGGTGCTTATCCGCCACCAAATAGCTCCATTTCCGTACAGTTAATCTTATGAGTGTCTGTTCACGTTTAACTCTGATTTCCACTTTGTAGAGACTTGCTTTTGCTGTTGGGACAGGCGAAAGCATCCACCGCACAGTTCTGTTAGAATAATAACTTGTCTGTGTGAGGAGAGAAGCACTCGAGCATGTATCGGTTACCCTTAATGTCTATTTTGATGGCTTTTTATTTATGGAATATTGACGTGTTTTTATCTGTAAGGCCTTTCAGTTGTTTTTGGAGGAGAGAGCTTTAGAAAAAATGAATGATGGGCACAGCCACGGACAGCCCCTTCTAAATTAAATATTCTCTGCTTGATCTTGCCATTTTATTTTTAAAAAAGAGAAATTAGCCAGGGTTAATTTTATACCTTGCAAGGTCCAAGCCAGAAATAATTCCATAATCCTAAGGGGTTGCTCCTATGTAGTGCTTCTAAAGGCGGGCGTCTTCCTCTCAGCTCCTTTCTTCCCTTCGTGTTCCTCTAGGCTCGGGTCGGCTAAGGCACGCTCCTTTTCTTCTGAACCTCCTTACAGCTAATCTCTTCTGGGAAGGCCCCCTGGGGGCGATGGTAAACAGCGTTCAAATTTTGCTCGTGGGCTCCAAGGAATTTGTCTTCCTCTTTTTACTCTGGGTCAGGGGGACTCGGCGAAAGTAAGCATCTGGTCTAAGTTTTTTATCTAAAATGTGAAATACAATTTTTTTAAAACACCCTATTAAAACTATCCACACAGTTTTGAAAGGACAGCCAGGGATCGGGGCTCATTTGCATGTCATGGTTCTGTCATTTATTACAATGACCTGTCACTGGACACACTGTAGCTCCTGGGTCAGTCCCACTTTACATTGGCATCCGGTTTCGATGTGTGTGATATAATGATGCCCACCAGGGTGCTCTGAGCACAGAATCTCATGGAAACAACTTCTCCAAGACCTCTTCCATATTTCCTCTTTCTAGCGATGAGATTAGGTTTATTCATGACTTTGGAGGCTGCTGCAGTTTTGGTTATGGTTACAACCAGCGTGGGCTCCAGTCCAAACTGCAAACTTGGCAAAGAGCCTCCCTGGAGTCTTCCCCAGGTGCCCAGAGCCCAGTTCGACTCACCTGGGTCCCGACTCTGCTGCCCACCGGGCCAGGCTTTGTCCTGCGCTTCATCCCGTGGCCCACGCTCCCACCCTACAGTAGAGTTCTCGTTCGTTCATTCATTCATCTGTCCATTTAGCTAATATTTATTGAGTGGCCATGAGGAAGCAGGTCTTCTGCTCCCCCTGGGGACACAGAGGAGGCCTGTGGCGGCTGTTCTCAGGCCTCCTAGAATCTGTGTGCGAGGTTCAGAAGTGGGCAATGAATGACCACTGCATTGCTGGGTCAGAGGACAGCCAGGAGTAGGGGTGGCCAGGGCGGAAGGGAGGCGGGAGAGGGAGCGAACCCCACCAGGAATCCTCAGTGGGAGGCCGGGGGCCCCTGTGAGGATGCGGAAGGAGCGTGTGGTGGGAGGAGAGGGCGGAGGGCAGGGCGGACGCTGTGGTTCTTAGCCACCTTTGGAAGATACCTTAGCCGTTGTACGTGACTCCTTTTGTTTTGTTTTGAGGGAACCATTTTAAGGAATATTTGATTGCTAAGAGTCATAAGGTGTAATTTAGACTTCTTATGAAAATATCTGATATTCAGAAAAGCAGCTTTTTTTTTTTTTTTTGAGACAGAGTCTCTTTTGCCTGGGTTAGAGTGAGTGCCGTGGCGTCAGCCTAGCTCACAGCAACCTCAGACTCCTGGGCTCAAGCGATCCTTCTGCCTCAGCCTCCCGAGTAGCTGGGACTACAGGCATGCGCCACCATGCCCGGCTAATTTTTTTCTATATATTTTTAGCTGTCCAATTAATTTCTTTCTATTTTTGGTAGAGACGGGGTCTCGCTCTTGCTCAG
>CAUYSK010022418.1:0-98896 GCA_963575035.1 Avahi laniger | reverse complement strand
TCCCAGTTTTATTTCCTTTTTGCCCATTCTCTTTCTTTTTTTTTATTTCATCATATTACAGTGGTACAAATGTTTAGGTTACATATATTACCTTTGCGCCACCCAAGTCAGAGCTTCAAGCATGCCCATCCCCCAGACAGTACGCACTGCACCCATTACGTGTGTATATACCCATCCCCTCCCCCTTCCCATTTGCCCAACACCCGATGAATGTTATTACTATATGTTTAGTCCATACTGTTTTATTCTATAATGCTAGATACTATGCATTTGTCAAAACCCATAGAATTTACAACACAAAGAGTGAACCTTAATGTATACTAATTAAACAAAAATAATTTGGAAAGTCCAGGAATTTCAGGATGGAATGGGATCCATGACAAAGTCATTTAAGTGTATTACAAATGTACGAAACAACATCATTGAAGAATGAAGTATGGGGGAAATATAGAGACTTAAGTAACTTTGAGAATGAGTGGGGACTATATGACTAAAGGCAAAAGGAATTGCACATAAAAAACACAGAATTCTAGTTGATAAAGTTGTTTTCCACAAGAGTAGGGGTAAACAATTCTAAAACTGCAATACATATATAGTGATACAGAATAATTAATTAAATGATAATTAGTGGAAACCAGGGTTCTAACTATTAAAGTTGGAGGTTACAGATAAGCAAGATGAAAAGGTTAGAATGATCTTATATTCTAATTCCATTCTCTAATCAAAGAAATCAGGGATCCTTGGAGGAATGGCTGATTCTAGAACTGAGGAAAGAAATGTACAACATGGTCCTGGAGCATCTTGTAGTGCCAGAAGTTAAGGAAGTGCTCTAAAACAAAACAAATCAAAACAAAGCAATGCCCGGGGTATATGAATGAGATATAAGGGACAACTAAAAGAGTTCCCAGTGGTCAAGTCTGGAACAATTTCAGCAACAAATAAATATAATATTGATTTATAATTCAAAGTATAAAGTAAATGTTCATCAGCCTATACTAATATAAACATATTATTAAATAAATAAATAAATAATCAGAAGAGGTAGATAAATATCCCATGCAGAAAAAAAAATGCCAAATGATTTATTTAGATACTTTGCCTTCGAACAAGTAGAACCTAACTCTCCACTCCTTATGTGTATGTGGCATGTAATGAAATATCTCCAAAGAGTATGGAAAGGGGGAAAAAACAGTTTATATTACAGTGGAAAAATATGACAAATTTTACCACAGCCAAGTGATCAAGGTTAATATCAACAGTGATAATTTATGTTGATAGTATGCACTCTAGATGTGATGTATTGAGAATGGCACTTTACCTCTGTGGTCTTCCTCATAAAAAACAATAATTCCAGTCTAATCATGAGACAAATATCAGACAAATCCCAATTAGGGACATTCTTCTACAAAATACCTGACCAATATTCCTCAAAACTGTCAAAGTCATCAAAAACAAGGAAAGTCTGAGAAACTGTCAGAGTCAATAGGAGGCTAAAGAAACATGATTACTCAATGCATTATCATGAAACAGAACACGGACAAAATTAAAAAGTGAGGAAATCTGAAAACAGTATGGACTTTAGTTCATAAGAATGTATCAATATTGCTTCATTTATTGTGATGGACCATACTAATGTAAGATTTCAATAACAAGTGGAATGGTGAGAGATATAGGGAAACTCTCTGTACTAACTTCTCCATTGTTCCCTAAATCTAAATCTTTTCTAAAATAAAAAATAAAAAATTCATTGTAATTAAAAAAAAAAAACATGCCCAATATGGCTGATTCTGAAGAAGGTGGCTCAAGCAATAAGCGTTTAAAAATTCACATGTAAATTAGTAGAAAAATTATTTTAGACAATCAGAACTATTGTCCAAATTACAGTGTGATGAACATGGAATATATCTTATTATTTAATCCTATATCCCTTTTCATATAGATTTATGAGAAAACCAATCCCATGAGAAATGAATGGGTTCAGTCAAGGTGATACTTCTATATTATTTGTGGAATTTGCACAGAAATTGAATTTTTTTTTTTATTTCAGCGTATTATGGAGGCACAGATATCCAGGCCACGCATGTTTCCCTTGCTCCCCCTCCCCCCTCAAGTCTGAGTTTCAAATAGAAATTGAATTTTTTGAAGATAAGATAGTCACTTTTCCCTTTTTCTGAAACCTGCCAGTCTAAGAATTGTGAAAATTTGGATATGAGGTTTTTATTTTTATTTTTAAAATGTTCTTATTGAAATAAATGTTTTAATAACTTTATTAAACCTAAAATAATAGTAATAAATTATTACTGATTTCTTAAAAACTGGATACCATTTCTATTCTTTTGTTAACATCTATTTGTATATTTGCACAAGGAAGCTTACTGGAATAAATAATCCTTTCTTACATGTTTGGGACTGTTAAAGTTTTGTAATAACACTTATTCACTGTTATTCACATTTTTAGTATCAATAAATAAAGGAAGTGTTTGTATAAACATTTTAAAACCAACAAATATCGACAGGAGTCATATAGCTTTATGGGGCTTCTAAAATATTCCGGAGTACTAGAATTTTATTAAATTTCTTCAAATCACACTTATAGTCCAGGAAAGTAGAAGGGTAAAGGCAAAAAGAAAGTGTATTATCCTTTTCCTTTTCCTCAGCTAAAGCCTAAAACCTTCGTAACTGCTGCTTCATTTGGTTGAATGATTTAACAGTGCAGATACACTTTCCTAGATACATAATTGAGATTGTCACAGGGAAAAGATAATAATCTTTTGTTAAACAGTTCATTACTGTGATACTTGCATATGTATGAGCATAGAGGGCCATTTTATTTTTTTTTTTAACCATGAAGTGACTGTATTCTTCTCAGTCTAAGATAAACAGATGACACTGAGAGCTGGAGGAATTCTTTAAGAGACTTAAAGCAGTTGCTCTGCTTTCCAAGTTTTCTTAGTATTTGCACATATCACCAAAAGACTCCAATTAGAGCAGTTTGCTTCCATTTAATATGGAGTTCTCCAACTTGGCAGAGTTGTGCATGAAGTCATCTGTGAAATGACTGATCTTCTCTTATCATAGTTACTTCTTATACATTGTTACCTTCACCTCACACACTAAGCATTCACTAATATAATAAATTGTAGTCAGAAACAAATTTGGCTTCCTTCCTATTCACAGTATGGGACACTTGAGATTAAATACAGAAAAGAACCACATGGAGTTGTAGGTTCTTTGAGTTTCCATATTATTTCTATGGTGAGAAGTGGACACGTAATGAAGTATAATTTATCTTTCATATAAGACAAATGCATATATATCAATCTAATATTAACCCATAATTACATTCTACATATTGTAGATAAAATGATTGCCACATGTAAAAAGCACAAGGGAGAATGTATTTTAGAGGAGTGTTAAATTTTATAATGTTATTTAAAGCAGAGCCAAAGAGAACAGGATATGGATATATCATCCACAGACCATGAAAATGGCTTTTTTATGCAAATAGTTCTGGGTGATGTCATGGACTGCAGTGGTATTTCACCTGTATTCAGTTACTTAACCCTGTCACTGTTCCTGCAATTTCTAGAAGAAGGAAGAAAGCCATTGCATATTCCAAGCAGGTCTGCTCACCGATATGATATTAATAAGTAGTGGCACCACATCAAGTCTGCAGTAGGACCGGCCACAAGGAAGTTATTTATGTAACTTATCATTCTGGGCTGCGAACCAAGAAGCAATGGCTCTTTAACAGCCAGAGCCAAGAATTAGCAGAGCAAGGAATGTCTTATTCCTGACAAATCAATATAGTGAGGCGTTTGACTTCATTCCACTGGAGTAATTAAAACATTTGTATCCAAGGGGATCCATAGGACATGATGCATGACAAATTTTAGCCACCACCCACAAACATCTCTAAACAGCACTATAGCTAAACATTTCCAAAAATTATAGCCAAAAGGGACAAGTGGAACATAAAGCAGCGTTTTTCATTAATTCATGCAGAGGAACTCTATAGTGATAGCATATGTTTTGGTGGTATATTTTCTAATTGAAGCGAAGTAATCCATAAAGTGTCCATGGGAGCAAGATACCTAAGGTTTATCATATGCTCACAGAGAACTGTTTTAGATATTATGGATTATGAGACTCACAATTTTGTCTAATAGGTTAAATAGCCTTTAGTTGCTGTTTAACTGTGTTATAATTATTAAAAGTGATACTGTACATAACTTAAAAATAAAATAATGCAGAAGATATTTTAATTGAAAGATGTTTTGTGCCAGCCACCAATCCCTCCCTTTAGAAGACAAAATCATATTTAATGGTTTATGTTTCACGTTTTCCAGTTATTATTCTGATCTCTAAATCATATGTGTATACTGTTCTTTAGTAAGTTGCTGATTTTATGAACATTTTATTAGATTCCTACTGGAGTAAAAAAGAATTTAGCATAATTATACTCTCCCTTTCTTACCCTCCTTTTCTCTCATAAACCATATATGCCCAGATATGCGGGATTGTTCCCTAAAATCTTACTTCAGAAATGTCACCTTATATATGAGTCCTAAAAATGTTGTCTTATTATAGGCCATTTTTTCCCATTAAGTTGTTTCAAACAAAGTAAAATATTTTGAAGAAATTACAATATGACCTCAGTTGTCTGAGATGCATAAAGTAGTCTGGTGGTAGTAGAAAAACAAGGGTCAAAGAGAGATAGCAAAGATTTTAGTCACTCTTCCCATATATGACGTCAAAGTAAGTGTCAGATGTCTTTATAAATATGTTTTAAAACTAATTTTTAAAAGCAACAGAAACATTGTTATATTTTTATTATGAAGAAAATCCTCCTTTATACTGACAGATTTAAAAAAATCATTTTGTTTATATTGATGCTAGAACTTGGTATCCAGTGTTGATAAATGGTACTTGGAACTTGGGCTAACTTTTCCAGTGACAGAATTATATTTGAATTTAAAAGTTGCTACATTTCAAATAGTATAGATGGAATTGAGGATGATGGACTTCGAATACCTGCACTAGATGTTCTGATAAGTGGTTCTAAAGACGACAAAGACAATGATGCAGAATATGTAAGAAAAGGGTTTGAAAAAAATTCTTTCACAACATTTGAGAGTGAACAAAAGTAAATCTGTACTTGCTTTTACACAAATAATTTTAAATATGCAACTAAATTAAAAAATTAAACATTATAAGAGATGATATTTGACATATTCACCTAAATTTTTTAATTTATTTGTGGTAAATCTGGCCCAGAATTTTTTTAAGAACTTCTCATTCACAAAAATGGAAGATTACCTTGTACTTCAGTTCTCTGTGTGTATAGGTGTATACATAAACACACATACACATACACACATACAGAAATTATTACTTCCTTTGTTACCTGTGTAATTTATTTATATATTTATAACATATTCAGTCGATATACATTTAATTTACATACATTAATAATACTTAACTTATATAATTATTCTCAAACATTTGGTGACTCCTTCTGAAGAAGGATTAAACTCCCAATCTCATTAAAATCACATATGTGAGAACAACACGTCATTTCTGGGATAAGTTTTAAAAGCCAGTTTATAAGTCATGCTCTCTCCTTTCTCTTCCAGAACAACCAGCACTGATCCACGCAGAGGCTACTTCATCAGCTTAGGCACCAGACTGCAGGAAACATGGGGCACAGCTGACCCATAAAGGACAAGTGACAGGAGTCAATTCAAACCTTTGTTGGTATAAGCTACTCAAGTTTTACCATCCTTTTTTTTTTCTTCATCATAATGAAGTTCGTCCTGACAAACTACATATGCTAACCTATACTTCATGAGGTGAAGACGTTATCTGAGGCCTTTCTAGAAAGATATGATGGGCCTTACCATTCTCTACATCTCTTTGCTGTATTTCATCTTCCAGTTTGCACCAGCAGTATTTCATCTTTACATTGTCAAGATTGGAAACATTTTATGTTGGGTAACCATATGCAGTAGGCTGAATAATGCCCCCCACAGATGTTAGGTCCTAACCCCTGGAACTTGTAAGTGTTACAGATGGAAAGCCTTGGTGGGAGTTCTTGACAGATGTGATTACATTGAGGATCTTGAGACAAGGAAATTATCCTTGATTATCCAGTGGGCCCTAAATGCAATTATAAATGTCATTTTTAAAGAGGGGCAGAGGGGATGGGATCGACATACCGAAGAAGGCAAGGTGAGAACAAAGCAGAGAGAGATCTGAAGATGCTGGCCTTGAAGATTGGAGTGGTGTGGCCACAAACCAAGGAATGCCAACAGCCATGAGAAGCAGGGAGAAGTAAGAAACGCATTCTCTCCTAGAGCCTCCAGAGGGCATGCAGCTGTGCAGAGATTTTGAATTCATCCCATTAAAACTGATTTCAGATATCTGGCCTCCAGTATTGTGATCTAATACACCATGTTTAATTCCTCAGTGCTTTGGCTACACATTGTTTCCAAAGCTGCAAATTAACCATGCAAATAGTGGTTATACAAAACAAATAAACAACAACAACAACAAAAAAAAAACAAAATAAACTCAATTTTAAGAATTTTTTTTTTAGGTTAGCATGTAATTAGTAATGTAATTAGTCAGTACTTTTTAGGATATGTGATTTTTTAGATCTAATAAAATGGTATGCTCTATCTAAATGCATTATATATACTCCACTGAAGCCCCTTATAAAAACTACAGGCAAAGTCTCTTGCCCCTTTCTAAAGTCTCACAGCATCTTAAACACTTAATATGTTTTAACACTGAATATGCTGTATTGCCATCAGAAGATGCGCTGCAGTGGTGAAGGAGGTATAGGTTTTTGCATCTGAAAGAACTGGGTTATAATCATGGCTTTTCTACTCAGCAGCTGAGTAGAAATGTTTCTTAAGCCTCAATCTCCTCATCTGTAAAACAAGAATAATATCTAATTCACAATGTGATTTAGGTGTTCAATCTGCACAAGACACATGGCATAGTGCTAAATAATATTACTTTATTTTATTACTATCTCTTTAGATCTGTGTGTCCACTGATTCATCAGTCTTCAAGGACAAGAACTTCACATTGCTTATTTTTTTCTACCTTCAGAATAGTCAAGTAGATCACACTTACTAGGTAGTAGATAAGTATTTAGGAATAGGACAAATGGATGAGTGAATGAATGAATGAATGACTTATTGGACAAGGTGTGCTCTGAAATTTGGCTCAACCTACATTCTTGAAAATGAAAATTAAGAAAAAAACCTCAAGTTCTATTAACTAACTATGCATAGACATTTCTTGCTTCCTGACTTCAGGGCTTCAACTCTGACATTTTCTTTATTCACTTTATAGCAAAATGGCTTTCAAAATAAAAGACATAATGAGAAGGGGGAAGAGGAAAGTAGGCATGGAGAGAGAAAGAGAGAGAGAGAGGAAGAGGAGAAGGAAGAAAGGAAGAAATAGAAAAAAGGAGGAGGAAGAGGTGGAGGCAGAGAAAGAGATCATGAGAGAAACCCATCTCTTCCCTTAGGTTTCTCCCAAATCAGAGTCTCTCCTTTCTCAGCACACTGCACTTCTGTGGAAGAGACCACAGCTTTGGTCCCTCTGGTCTGTAATATTCATGCAAAGCAACTAATCTTCAGTTGCTGGGGAAGATTAATCTCCATTGTATGAGGAAGATTAAGACCTGTTATCTCACCACTTCTGTCTATAGTTCTGTTAATTCTATTTCCTCTTACCAAGTTCCAGATACCCAATCTGAATCCTGCTTACTCTGCTTGGAAACCTTAGCCTGATAACAAACAAGATGTCCTATAAACATTTGGGTACCAAACACCTTTTTTGCACATATCTTGTCTACCATTGGAGTCTTTGTCCTTCCTTAGTGAAATTTTCTTTAATAAGCTTATAAACCTCTTTAAGTATCCAGTTTATTATTTATAAATAAATCAACACAAATAATGTATCAGGTTATTGTGAAAATTCCATGATGATTCCAAACATAGCCCCAGGTATGAACACAGAACATTTGACAAGTGTTAGATCTCTTTCAAGTTTAAACTTACTCATTTTTATTAAGAAGTTTTATAGTATATCCATTAAAAGTGGAGCTCTATATATATATGACCTAAACAAACGAAAAAGCATTCCATGTTCATGGACTGAAAGAAGCAATATTATTAAAATGTCCATACTGCCCAAAGTAAACTACAGATTCAATATAATTCCTATCGAATATCAAAGTCATTTTTCATGGAATTAGAAAAAACAACACTAAAAATCATATGAAATCAAAAAAATAAAATAAAAAAGCATGAATAGCCAAAGCAATCCTAAGCAAAACCAACAAATCTCGAAGCATTACATTACCTGACTTCAAATTACACTACAAAGCAATAGTAACCAAAACAGCATGATGCTGGTATAAAAGTAGACACATAGACCAACAGAATAAAATAGAAAACTCAGAAATAAAGCCAAATACCTACAACCAACTGCTCTTAAACAAAACAAATAAAGCACACACTGGCAAAAGCCCTATTCAATAAATGGTTCTGGAAAAATTGTATAACCACATGCAGAAAAATGAAACTGGATATCTACCTCTCACCATATATAAAAATTAACTCAAAATGGATTAAAGACTTAAATGTAAGACTTGAAACCTTAAAAATATTAAAAGAAAAGCTAGGAAAAACTATCCTCGACATTCGTCTAGGTAAAGAATTTATGACTAAGACCTCAAAAACAAATACAACAAAAACAAAAACTAAACTAATAATATTCTGCACAGCAAAAGATATAATCAACAGAATAAATAGATAACCTATGGAATGGGAGAAAATATTCAAAATTTATACATCTGACAAAGGATTAATATCCAGAATCTATAAGGAAATCAAACAAATCAGCAAGAAAAAAAAATAACCCCATTGAAAAATGGACAAAAGACATGAACAGACATTTTTCAAAAAAAGACAAATGGCCAACAAGCATATGAAAAAAATACTCAACATCACTAATAATAAGGGAAAATCAAATTAAAACCCCATTTTATCCCTACCAAAATGGCCTTTTTTACTAAGTCATAAACCAATATATGCTGATGTGAATGTAAGGAAAAGGGAATGCTTATATCCTGTGGATGAGAATGCAAATTAGTACAACCTCTATGAAAAACAGTATGGTGACTTCTCAAAGACCTAAAAGTAGATCTACCATTCAATTCAGCAACCCTGCTACTGGGGATCTACTCAAAGAAAGTCACTATATGTAAAAAAGATGTCTACACCTGTATGTTTATTGCAGCACAGTTCCCAACTGCAGAGATATGGAACCAACCTAAGTCCCCTCCACCATGCACACACCATGGAGTATTATTCAGCCACAGAAAAGAATGAAATAACATCTTTTGCAGCAACTTGATTGGAACTGAAGGCCTTCCTTTATTCTAAGTCAAGTCACCCAGGAACAAAAAACCAAATACCACATGATTTTACTTACAAGTAGGAACTAAGCAATACGTATGCATAATAATACAGAGTAACTTATTTGACATTAGAGACTCAGAAGGGGGGATGGACTGCGGGTGTGGGGTAAAAATTACCTATTGGGTATCATGTACACTATTCAGATGACATGTATATTGAAAGCCTAGGTTTCTACACTATGCAATTCAGTCATGTAGCAAAAAACCACTTGTACCCCTTAAATCTATTTAAATTTTTTAAAAAGAAGAAAATACAGGTTTCATTTGGAATCCTGGTTTTACATTTTATTAACTATGTAATATGTCATAAATTACATCAAGGAGATACAAATGTTGATATGAAGTAAGATGTTTGATATACAAATATAGTGTTCAGAAGACATTTAAACGGAAAGATGAAAAGATTGGCATCCATCAGCATATAAGTGGCATTATAAAGCATGAGACTGAATGAGATTACCTGCAAAAAGTGTTTAGTTACAGAGAAATGCTTTCAGGATAGATGCCTGAAGTACTTCAGTGTTTGAGGTCAAGCATAGGAACAGTTGTCAGCCAAGAAGATTCTAATGTACTAACAGCAACAACAGAAATAAAAGAAACAATGAAAGAATGTTATGGAACCTGTATCAGTCAGAATTCAGTTGTAGATAAGAGAAATTAATCGATCAGTTTTAAGCAGAATGGGATTAAAAATAGGAAATTAGATAATTACAAATTTGATGGTTAGACTGGTTCTATGAAATTTACACTCAGAACAAGGTATCTGAAGTTTCCTATCAAGGGAAGAGTTTCACATGTTATAATCAGAAAGCTGGTGAAACATACAGGCATCATTTCAAGTACTACTGTAGAATCATACTTCTTTAGCCACAACGTAGAAATAAGAAGCGGCCACCAGATCAACTGGCTTTGTAATCATGCCACACAAGCAAAAATAATGCTTCACGCTCTATACTCTGCCCCCTCCCCCAATTTCAAATTCTGGAGTCACTAGGGCATTTAATTGGCATTACTTAAATCTCTGCATCTGTAAACTGATACATGTATCCATACACACATACATGTAAATACACATACATATATACACACACACATATGTATATAGAATTTTCATATCTGTGAGATATGTTTTAACTTTATAGCTACTCTAGTACAGGAAGATAAAATAATGTTCAGAACATATATTAAATGAGTCAGTTTACCATATCTACCAAGAGAGATGCAAGTGGAGGGAATTATTTCAAGAAGAAAGGAATAGCTAGATGTGTGTAATGGTACAGATAAGGGACGTAAGATGAAAACAGAAAAATGATAATTGAATTTGGCACCACGAGACATCGTTGCTGACCTCAACAATAGTAGTGGAGAGGTAAAAAGTTTAAGGAGATACAGTAAATTGAAAAGTGAATAAGAAGTGAGGAAATGAAGACAGGAAAGAGAAATAACTCATTCTTGGAGTGTTTTTGTGAAAAGAAGCAGAGAAATGGAGCAATGGTTTGATTTGGATGGAGAGGTCAAGAGAAAATTTTTATTTTGCTGCTGTTAAATAGGGTATGTCTATAAACTGATGATAATAATTCAGTACAAATGGAGAATAATGTTTCAAGAGAAATAAAGGATAGCTACAAGATAAAATCCTTAAGACAATTACAACCAAAATAGGACTGTCAGAAAAAGTGGAGAGAGAGCAAAAAAAGGTAGTCTAGAGGAATGCTTGCAAAAGAACAAAACTGAAGAAATAATGGATAGTAAGCCTAATTATACAGGAAGAGAAATTAAGATATAAGATGGCAGCTGGATAGTTTAAAAGTTTGGTAGATCAATAGATTCAAAGTCTAAATCATGGGTCAAAAGATTTTAGAGTGGATCAACTAGAGTCAAAGGCAAATGGAACTGATCAGGGTGAAATAGTTAAGGCTCTGGTTGTGAACAGGTCTAGGTTGTGAGCATAGGAATATAGTGATTGAGGAGAATTTTTTTGAAAAGTTCGTGGGAAATGAAGACATCAAGACACAGAGAACTGGGGGTAATGGATGGATCACATTGGTTTAACCACTGATAATAAGAGCAGCACAAATCGAAAGGGAAACCCTGATCATGGAAATGAAAAAGTCTTTAGCGAGTGAGGCAAGGTGGATTAAAGGTCTATGTACAATGTCAATAGTTTAATAAAATGGGATGAGCATCAAAGAAGCTCTGGTTTTGAATGAAGAAAAAAGAAATACATACATGCTAAATTTAGAATCGTCGTGCAGACTAAAAGTGATAATCTAAAAGACACTATGTCAAAACACTCACACATAAACACACACACACACACACACAAAGTATTGCATTGGTAAGTAGAAATCTCATTTCATAACATACATATGACACATATTAATATGTAGGAAGGTTTTAGAGCAAGTGAAATTTGAACTATAATACATCATCTGGTGATAATTTTTTATAATAAAGACAATTAGAGACATTTTCTTAAAATATTCTACATACATATTCACATGCTGTCTTTCCTACAACGAATTTCTTAATGATATTGACTGTCTTACTAATAATTATGTTCCCAGCACAAGGCACAATCTCAGGCACACTGAACCAATATTTACTGAATTCAAAGTTCTAAGAACCTTAGTTATGTGAAGAGACGTTTCTCCAATTAATAACGGAAATATGGAAGAAGTTAAGAGTCTAAATTAGCTGCTGCACAGCAAGGGGAAAATGCATTATGCTATAGTGAATCACAAGAAATCTGAATAGCATTTTCACTTATCGAGCACCATATCCTTTGTACTTCAATGCCTAGCATATTTCCAATTTACTAAAATTAATGTGAATTGAAAACGCAATATATTATTTTTGTGTCTGTAATAGCAAATAATTATTATGAATATTTTCAAGAAAATCAAAAGATAGGACCTTGCCTGACCCTGGAAATTTGTTCAGACAATCTATGGACATAGTTCATTAGTGACATGCTCTACCAAGCTGGTGAATAAATAATCATTTTCATTCCCTTTCATTGCTTTTCCTGCTTTTGGAGGCTATTAGCAGATAAGAATGACATTAATGCACATTTTGTATAATAAAGATTCCATGAACCTAAGAATCTTATTTTCGCTGTCAAGAGCCCATAACCACAGTAGGGGGATGATGAATAAGAGATAAAAACCCAGAAATAGCAAAATTCAATATAATTTTAAGTGAAGTGCAACCAGAAATCTGAGTGAGTGAAAAAATGCAATTATATGCTAGCAGAAGGAGACTGCTGATAATTAAATATAAATGTATAACATGCATATATGTATAACAAATACAAATATAAATAATATAAATTCTATGAACTAATATGTATGTACAGTTATGTGTGCATATATATATTCTAATATATATTTAAGTATGATTACATGTAAAACAAAACAATTTTCTTAAACCTTGCCTGGCAGCTATTATGAATCTTTTACATTTGACACATGGGAAATAAATGTAGCCCTGACCATTTCAAATGCTCACTATATATGCACATACATATGATTCAACGATGGCACAGGCAAAAACTGTGTTAATGAAAATTACCTCCCCAATTATTGCCTTACGTCTCTATTTTCTTCTTATATTAGTAGAAATAATTTGTGAAGACATTAACTTACCCCAAAAGAAGTTATCACACTACTTGTTGATGTCTTGCCTTAATAAATACAATTAGGGATATCTAATTGAAGGAGAAACAAAGCTTTTAATTCTTATAATGCTCATGCTACAAGGGGGGAAATTTTATTGGTCTGACAAGTAATATGTTTTCAATTATAACATATAGGACAAATGCTGAAAAATATTTTGTTTCATATTGTATTCAGTCACATATGTGGTTATAAAACAGACTGTGGGTCCTGTGTTCCTGTAAATCACTCCTCAGTGATGAGAAGTATGCTCAGAGCTTCACTAGGAAAGTGGGACTCAAAAGAATGGCTTACAGTCTGAAGATGTGCATAGACTATTCACAAGGAAACATTCTGAAGACCGCAGCACCTTCGAAAGATTAGAATAAGCCCCTGTTCTAAACAATGAATCAAAATTAGATAAGCTTAGTTAAATATACGGGAAGGGTCCCAGCTGTCTTTTTAAATATTCAATTTTATTTCAGATTAGAACAAAAAAGAAGTTTAAAAAAGGTTATTCTTTTGAATTGGATCTTGCTTTAGTGAAGAGCTTCTCGGGGAAAGTAAAATGACACTTATCCCTCTCAAAGGAAACACAAAGAAATAGCCTAAAATTTCAATGACTCATGAAGAAGCAAATGACAAGAATGAATACTTGAAGTAAGTTCAAAGTGATTATTTTTCTGCCCGTGTAAGTAATGAACTAAGTCAATATTAACATGATCTAGAAAGAGTGATGTCAGCAAGATGGGCAAGTAGAAGCCCCTGATGCTTGTCCCCTCCAGCCAAAACAATGAATAAACAACTATATTTTGATAAAACAAGGAAAGCAGTGGAGTACATGAAAGGAGTAACAGCAACCTTGTTGAGCACAAAAACTTAGGACAGCCACATACAGAACAGAAAGAAACACCTGGCCTCCACCATCCATCCCCCAGCTAGGATCAGCTAGGAACCAGGAGAAACCTCTTTCTGCAGGGAAAGGTAAGCAAGAGGATCCCAGAAGCCCTCATCAGTACATTGGATACCTACAGTCCTCACCATTGGTGTTCTCTGTGGTCCTCACAGACCCAGCTGTGGAAGCTGCCTGGAGTGCATACATCTGTGCTCCCTCCAGAGAAGAAGCTGATGCTGTTTCCTGTCCCCTGCGGCTTGCGTGGCTACTGCACTACACCGTCATGGAATACAACTACTGCTAGAGTGTGTCTTGTTTCAGGGGTGAGTGGCCATGGCACTTTTTCATCCCTGAAGCTTAGCTGTCTCTGAACCACCCTTGCCCAATGGCCCGACATCCCTGAGCCAAACTGCAAATCTGTTACAACTTACCCATTGGGGCCCCAAGGCCCCAAGCTGCCCCACCCACTCCTCCCAGTCACAGCTGCACTCTACCTCCTCAGGTCCAAGCTAAAGCTGCCTACTCCCTGCTGGGAAATAGTGCCTTGGCAGAGCCATTCCATGTAGCCCATCTAGTTGCTGCGGCACCCTGTCCCACCACCCAGAGCTGAAGTGGTACCCTTCCTCCTGGGAAACCAGTATCTTGCTCTCACAAAGCAGTCACACACATGTTCCCACCTCAGTGCTTGAGTTGAAACAGCAACTTGCTGCTTTGAAAAAAATGACTTGGTTGCTCAGAGCAGCCAGACACCCCTGTACTTGAGCTGAGGGTGGAGCTCAGCTTCCTAGGGGGACAGTGGCAAGGCACTCAGAGAAGTCATGCCCTCCCAGGTCTGAGCTGAAGCAGTGCATTGTCTCCTGGGGAATTGGTGCCTTGGCCAAGCTGACATCCCAAGACTGAGTTGGCATGGTACCCATATTCCAGGAAAACAGAGCAGTGGTAGAGTTGAGCCACCTCACCCCATAAGCCAAACAAGTCTAGTACCTTGCTTCCCTGGAGCTGGACTATTCAGTCTCCTAGAGTATAAGTTTCTGAGCCACCGTCTATCTCAGTAAGTGAAGTCATTACTGTGCTGCTCCCTGCTACCCAAGGCTGAAATTACAGCTTTGCTCTACCATTCTGGAATCCTTGCTACTGGGATCCCTGACCTCATAGAGTGTGGGATACTGCCATGTCCCACCATCCCAGGGTCCACTACACAGTGCCTCATCCCTGGGGACCTGAGTTGCCACGAAAGCTGCTTATAGGCATGTCAGAATCAACACCAGAGGAATCCCTTCAGCTAAGTCTCTACATTGTGGGGGAAAGGGAAATAGAAGGACCCCAAAGCCCTTGGCACTGAGCACCCTAACAATCTACACCACCACTGCGGCCCCAAACTTCTACAGCCTGGGTCATGGAAGCACCCACAATTGCTGAAGTTGACTGCAGCTGGAGAAGCTGCGTGGAGGCTATATCGCTGCATTTACTTAGAGCAAGAGTCACCACACCCTTACTAATACACTAAGATCCATCCACAGGTGAAAGTCTTTCTCTATGAAAGCCACTTTGGAAAGTTTAACATACCAATTAATGAGTGTGTACACTGTTCTAATTTTCACTAATTCAATACTGCAATGAAAATCCCTGTACGTGACTTTTTACATGTGTGAGTTTTCTAGGACATACCCAGTTTAAAGCTGTTTCAATCCAGATGTACATAAATATGAAATAGTTATATTTTCCTGTAGTTACTCTCTGCAGCAATATTTTGCTGAATTTCCCTTTCCAATTCCTTAATAATATCTTGCTTAAGTTCCATAAATTCACATGTTAGATAATAAACTCTTTATTTTAAAGTACTAATTGCAACCCCCATTTACCCATTTAAATCTTGTCTCATCTCAGGCTAAAGCTCAGACATTGACTACTAGGAGAAGAGAACCCAGGTGGCAATGCCTGCCACTGAGACACCTTCACCCTGTGTTCTTCCTTTCCAGGGATTTGAGATGAGGAACAGGGAGAAGTCAAATCAAAGTGTTTTGTTGTTGTTTGCTTTTGTTTTTAATTTAACCACTCATTTTTGGTTTGTTTGTTCTTTCCTTTGCTTGTTGTTGCTCTCTGGCTAACACTGAGTGTCTTTCAACTCCTCCATGTGGCAGCTCTACAAATCCTGAATCTTTTAAAAAGGCTTGATGGTGTCTTTCAGGGAATCATTTTACAATTTCTTGACTTGTGAAATATAGATCAAACTCATATTCCACTCATCTTATCTACAGCCACAACCAAGAAACATCACCCAGGGAGTTCTCCTACTCCTAGGGGCAGAAAACATTTACAGGGAATACTGCAAGATGTTCAGACACAACTCCCTATGTTACCTCTTTGATTCGCAAATACCCTGTACCTCGCCACACAGACATGGAAGGGTAGTGGGCTCCACTCTCATCGTCTCCTTCTGTCCCATCTTATCTCTCTAAATTTGTGAATTTCTCTAAATTCACCCAGCCACAACACTAAAAAGCCAGTTTTGCTTCCTAAACCATCACCCAACTGGAGAATAAAGTGGCTGTCTTTCCTTCTTAAAGTAGTCCTCAGTATGATGAGTGACTGTTCAAGACCTTTTCTTTTCCCAGTTTTCTTACCAAAACTGCCACTCACAAGGTGACTCTAAAAACCTCTATTCTCCCTTTGACTCTATTTTTGGAGAACTGGGGAAGAATATTGGAGAATAGAGTGGTGCAGGGTGATGACTGGGGGTAAACAAAGTAGGCTCACCCATGTCTTAGGAAGCACTAATCTCCCTATTATTGATGACTGCCTTTAGAATGTGGGGTACACTCTTTTGTACTGATGACTAGACCCTGATTACCATTTTTGGGACAAGAGCAAGAATCTGATTCAGCATTCTATTACGCAGAGAAGTAAATGCTGGATTTAGGCTGTGCACATTTTCAAAGTTACACAATAATAATGACAAATTGCTCTCTCTTATGTGACAGCACCAATTTGTGATTCCATCACCAGTATCCAGGAGTTTTATATTTCCCTATATTTTCACCGAAACCCTGTATTAACAGACTTCTTAAAATTTTCCAATCTTAAGGGAGTAAGATAATGTCTCCTTGCCTTGATCTGCACAACCCTGATTATTACTGACATAAAGCACATTTGCATATTTTATTGGGATTAATGACTCCTCTTCTCAATGGTCTTTTTATGTACTTTGGTTTTTCTTTTCTTTTTTGTTTCTTTTTCTACTGATGTGTAGGAAACTTTATATATTCTAGCATTAATCTTTTATTTCTCTTATATGTTACAAATATCTTTAGTATTTTATAAATATATTGCATTTTATATAATTTTTAAATTTTAATGTAGTCAAATGTATCAATCTTTTTCTTTATAGTTCATATCTTTCATTTGCTATTTTAAGTCATACATTTTTCTCTTATGAATCTGGTATATCTCTCCATAATTTTAGGTCTCTTTATGACCTTCAGTAAATATTATTGCTTCCTCTATAAAACTTCTGAACAACTTTGATAGATTTACTTCCAGGAAGATTATAATTTTTTGCTTTCATGGGTGATATATTTTAATTTCATTGTCTAATTTATATTTGGATTACAGGAATGTTATTGATTTGAGAGTAGTAATCTTGCATCCAGGAAACTTCCTAACCCTTATGAATCCTAATAGTTTATAGTCTCTTGTATTTTAGGAGCAGAGTATTGGTTCAACTGCAAATAATTACAACTGGTCCTTGATTTTAGCCCTAATTACTTTTCTATCTCTTTTGTTTTATTACTGTGATATAATAACTTTATAGTAGTTATTTTATTGAAAATAATGAAATATTTTTATTTCATTATGGTAGTAAAATTTATTCTACTATTATAAAGTTTAATAGTTGTGCTGGCAGTCATCCTTGTCTTCTAACAGAAAGGGGGCACTATCACTTCACAAGTCAGTGCCATGTTTTCTCCAATGTTTCCAATGTTTGGAAGATTTCTTTAATTATGTTGGGAAGAATCATTGTTTCTAAATTTTCAAAGAGTTATGATAATATGATGATGATGAAGAAAAATTGTTATTGTGACAACATTCATCTGCATCTACATTAAGGGAATATATTACTATCATCTTTAATTTGTTAATGTGTTGAATTACATTAATAGCTATCTAATAGTAAACCTACCTTGCATTTCTGCAATAAATTCTACTAGGCTATGATGCATTGTTTGTACATATTAATAGATTACATGCATTATCATTTTATTTACTCATAAATTTAATTTCTTATACTATTCTAATCTATTATAAAATTATATTAGACTTATAAAATACAATATTGCCATGAAAAATGTAGGGTGCAATTTTAAAAATTACTTATTTTTAATAGCACCAAAACATTTTTTATTTTTTTTTATTTCAGCATATTACAGGGGTACAAATATTTAGGTTACATATATTGCCTTGCCCCACTTGAGTCAGAACATCAAGTGTGTCCACCCCCCAGCTGGTGCACACCACATCCATTAGGTGTGAATATACCCATCCTCTCCTCCCCCACTCCCTGACACCCGATGAATGTTACTACTGTATGTGCACATAAGTTTTGGTCAGTTAATACCAATTTGATGGTGAGTACATGTGGTGCTTTTTTCCATTCTTGTGATACTTCACTTGGTAAAATGGGTTCCAGCTCTATCCAGGATAACACAAGACATGCTATTATCGCCATTGTTTTTTGTGGCTGAGTAAAACTCCATGGTATACATATACTACATTTTATTAATCCACTCATGTATTGAGGGGCACTTGGGTCATTTCCACATCTTCACACCAAAACATTTTTAAATTATTCAATTTTTGGAGTTTTTAATAAAAATATAACATTCTACTTATTGCATTGTATTAGAATCATCAAATAAAGGTTTTCCATTTCCCTTGTAAAAAGTAACCCAAGGTACAATAAAATTTAAAAAAGTTTATTTAAATAAATGGCAATTCACGAATCAGACAGCTCCAAACCTGAAGTGGTCTGGGGTCTCCACCAATGGAACACATGGGTAAGGCTTGTATAGGGTGAACACAAAAGAAACGCAAAGAAAATACTCTATTAGTTAGTTATATAGTTGCCTTATTTATTCTGTCCTGATGGAAAAGTTCTAGTTATAAATTAGTAACTTCTTTAATATAACCATTTTCGAGAAATAGCCCAAGTTTCATTTCATCTATATTTGCAAACAAAGCAAGATTAAAGTCATTTATGAGCCCTAACTGGCTTTGTCTGTTCAGGGATTCTTCAGGGCTAGTCTCCATTTTAATTTACTTTAACAACGTTTTAAATTCATTGGCATAAAGTAATTTAAAATATCCCTTTATGATTTCTTTATATTTGTAAGGACTCCATTTTCATTATTATTCTTTTTTGTTTTTATCGTCTTGTTTTCCTGTTCACTGTCTCTAGAGGTTTGTCTATATTCTTCGTCTTTTTTCTCTTCTATATTGTTTCCTTGCTTGCATTTTAAATATCTCCTTCTATTTATAATTATTTGTTTGTACTTTCTTTGATGTTAGTATTTATATATTTCTAATTTCCTGAATTTTCATTAACTTTTAATTGTTTTCTTGCTAATATATTCTTTTAGGGCTATTTACCACCCTTTAGTATCTAGTATTTGTTGTGAGCTGTATACTGCAAATTTTTAGTGTTGTTATTGTCATTTGGTTCTAAATATTTTTTTCTAGTTTCTTTATTTTTGTCCTATAAATATACACTAGTGAAAGTGTTTCATTAATTAATTTTTGCTCCTTAAAGTAAATGTGTGCGTCTTACCTTACTGCAAACTATCATTATTTAGGCCTTATTATAATAGAAATGTCAAATTTCTATGATATGTCGAAGAAAGAGACCATCTTTCTTTTTTCCGAATATCTGAACCAAAGAGAACCTAAATGTATTGCTTTCTAAGCAAGAGAATTGCATTTGCAAAACAAGTCTCTCCAAACAATGCAAGTAGTGATCTTAGGGCTGGAAGTAGGAAGAAGTTCAGTCATTAGTGTACTTTGAGAAATAAATGTCCTAAACCTACATGACTTTCACTTGTGGAAACCTTGTTACTGGAGTGAGTTTGTTGCTGATTGCTGTCAAAAGTGTAGGATCTCTCTCTTATTGATTGGGATAAATGTAAAACTATTTCTAGTAGTTTTCTGTTCATGACCTGGGACTCTGTCCAGGAAACTTTTTCCTTTTGGAGAATAGGAATTTTTTTCCTGAGAACTATCCCTGGTCTGTCCATGTTAGATTAGAGAATCTTGACTAAAGGCATATTCATGCTGAGGTATTTTAAGGTATAACTATAACAATAAATGATGTAATTCTGGAATTTGGAAATTTGTGAAAACAAGAGAAATAGTTGGATAAGACTCACTGAGATCATATTAGGAGTAAACTAGATACAGTCTGCTAAGTGGTTAGGACATAGGCATAGAAATATTGATACATTATAGATATATATAGGAAAATTGTAGATATAGTAATACACAGCTAATTAAAAGTTAAACATTTATATGTTTAATTAACTTCTCACTCTTGTAAAGAATTGGTAAAAAACACTCTAAAACGGCTATGGTGGATGAACATGCATTGACTTGGTTCTAGGAAAACTGTTTTCTCTCCTTGTTTGCCAGTTAATGCTACCTCTTCTCCAGGTCGGTCTGCTTCAATCTTTGTCATCATGGATAAGTAGTATATTCATGTGTAATTTAGCAATCCAGTGGATTTTCAATTTCTCTGAAATTGCTCAATAGCTGGAATTCAAATGCTGTCTATGTTAGTTATGGTAATAGCTGTTGGCTTCATGGACCATGCAATGAGCCAGTAAGTCCTCCTCCTTCATACAAAGCCTGAAGTCTCAGCAAGCTCAGGTAAGTTTTCTGGCCTCCTCAGGCTCTGTTTTGCCTTTGGAGGGCAAGATGATAGAAGAATTTTCCAAAAACTAGAAGAATGGGGCATTAATGACTCTTTTAATACTTCTTCCAATTCAACAAACTTGGAAAAGGAAAAAGATAAATTGGTTTGTATGGAAGAACATGATTCAGATCTATCAACTATTCATTCAGGTATCAGAACAATGGGCTTGAGACTGGAAACATGATTTCTCTCAAGATATATAAGAATAATACAGTCTGGGCACGGTGGCTCACGCCTGTAATCCTAGCACTCTGGGAGGCCGAGGCAGGTGAATCACTCAAGGTCAGGAGTTTGAGACCAGCCTGAGCAAGAGCGAGATCCTGTCTCTACTAAAAAATGGAAATGATCTGGACAACTAAAAATATATATATATACATATATATATATATATATATATAATTATCTGGGCATGGTGGTGCATGCCTGTAGTCCCAGCTACTCGGGAGGCTGAGGCAGAAGGATTGCATGAGCCCAGGAGTTTGAGGTTGCTGTGAGCTAGGCAGATGCCACGGCACTCCAGCCAGGGCAACAGAGCAAGACTTTGTCTCAAAAAAAAATATATATATATATATATATAAGAATAATACAATTAATTCACTGATGACAGGTTACCTCATAAACATCACTCTCCAAAAATTTCATCCATTTATATTTCCACTAGCAGAGCATAAGCATATCTATTCCACTGTATTTTTGCAATTTGGGAATTTGTGAAGACAAGAGAAGTAATTGGATAAGACTCACTGAAATCACATTAGGAGTAAACTAGATACAGTTTGCTAAGTGGTCAGGACATAAGCAGAGAAATACTGATACATTATATATGTTGGAAAATTGCACATATAGTAATACATAGCTAATTAAAACTTAACTATATGTTTAACTTCTCACTCTTATAAAGAATTGGTAGAAATAATGTCCATCTCTCTAATCTGTATATTTGTATACATAAATATGTATATATCTTGTTAATTTGAATACCACTATGACCTGATGAAATGACACACACAGCTGGAGAACAGAACAGAATTATAATGTCTTATTCAAAGAGAATGGAGTTGTTAGGAATGAGACAGAGTATCACTGAATATGAAGAAGCTATAAATTTATAAGGAAATTAATAACTCTCTGATGATATATACCAAGAGAAGGCTATGATTAAAGCTGAAAAATGAGAGTAACAAAAGCAATATCACTGAAAGTTTGTTTCTCAGAAAAATCTGACAAAATGGGAAAATTCGTGATGCATTAATACTAGTTACAAAACTGATACAGAGTGAGAATCTGTGAAAATCTAAACATCTAAAAGTTTCATTCTGTTTAAGACGAATATCTTATAATTCCTTCACTTATCCTTCTTACAATTTAATCTCCTAAGAAAAAGCAGCTAAACAAACAAATAGGAAAAATTCTACTTGGGATTCAATTTGGAAAAAAAATATTTTTGTTAGTAAAGTAAGTAAAGCCTCTGGAGAAAGTGTATATTTAATTTTTATACTTTGGGTTAAGAAAGGCTACAAATATTCACATATGTATCTAATATTTTAAGGAAACTAATAATAAAATCTTAAGCAAAAATTTCACAAGAAGATTTTATAGATCTTGCTCTTTCATCAGCAAGTATTCTGAATTTTCACACGTTATTTATTAGATATATTGAAAGTTTTAAAAGCAACGTTTTATAAACAAATCCTCTTTTCCTGCTATTGTTAAAATGACTTAAATGAACACGGAAAAACATTGAAACAACACAAAAGTGAGTCTCTCATTTTTTTCAAACAGAAAAATAATAAATCTCTGTACTTTTCTAGACTGCCAGACTCATCTCCAGAGGTAACCACCAATAATAGTTTCTCATACTTTCTTTTTTTTTATTTCAAATGATTAAAGGGGTACAAGTGTTTTTGTTACATGGATGAATTGTATAACGCTGACATAAGGACTTTTAGCGTACCTATCACCAGAATAGTGTACAACACACCCGATAGATAAATTTTTATCTCTCACCTTCCTCCCACCTTCCCCCCTTCTTAGTTTCCAATGTCCATTATAACACCCTATGGCTGTGTATACCCATGATTTAGCTCCCACTTACTACTGAGAACATGTGGTACTCCTTTATCCATTTCTGAGATACTTTACTCGGGATAATGGTCTCCAGTTCCATCCAAGTTCCTGCAAATGACACTATTTTATTCCTTTTTATGGCTGAGTAGTACTCCACGGTGTGTGTGTGTGCGTGTGTGTTTGTGTACACACTACATTTTCTTTATTCATTTATCTGTTGATGGGCCCTCAGTTTGTTGATTCCATATCTTTTCAATTGTGAATTGTGCTGCAATAAACTTTCAGATGCAGGTGTCTTTTTTATAAAATGACTTCATTTCCTTTGGGTAGATACCCACTAGTGAGCTTGCTGGATCAAATGGTAGATCTACTTTTAGTTCTTTGAGGAATCTCTATACTGTTTTCCACAGAGGATATACTAATTTACACTCCTACGAACAGTATATAAGCATTCCTTTTTCACCACATCTATGCCAATCTTATTTTTTTTTTAATAATGGCCATTCTGACAGGGGTAAAATGGTATCTCATCCTGGTTTTAATATGCATTTCCCCCATGATTAGTGATGTTGCAAGCATATTTTCATATGTTTGTTGGCCATTTGTCTTCTTTTGAAAAAAATCTGTTCATCTCTTTTGTCTGCTTTTTTATGCGGTTATTTGACTTTTTTCTTGCTGAATCTGTTTGAATTCTTTGTATATTCTGGATGTTTGTACTTTGCCAGATATATAGTTTGAAAATATTTTCTCCCATTCTGTAGATTGCATATTTACTTTATTGATTATTTCCTTTGCTGTGTAGAAACTTTTTAGTTTAATTAAGTCTCATTTATTTTTTTGTTGTTGTTGTTGCTGTATTTGCCTTTGGGGTCTTTGTCATAAATTATTTGCCTAGGCTGTTGTCCAGAAAGATATTTCCTATTTCTTCTTCTAGAATGTTTACAGTTTCAGGTCTTAAGTCTTTAATCCATCTTGAGTTAATTTTTGTATATGGTGAGAGATATGGATCCAATTTCATTTTTCTGCATGTGGCTCTCCAATTTTCTCGGAACCGTTTATTGAATAGGGTGTCCTTTCCCCAGTGTATGTTTTTGTCTACTTTGTCAAAAATCACTTGACTGTAAGTATTTATTTATTACAAAAAAGTGTGTTTATTCCCACATATATATACAAATAAATATTTTATACTTTATATTGTTGTGAGTAAAATCTCATTAAATGCATTTTTCAGTAGCTATTGGTAGGCAATATTACATATGATTGTAAGTACTGGCTCGGGCCAATACAGATGGCTTGGATAGAAGTCCAAACTCTGCCACTTTCTAGCTCTATGACCATGAGAGAATTATATAATTTCTCTGTGCTTCAGCAATTTCCCTATTTATAAAAAATGTGGATGATAATTATAATATCTGTTATACTGCATGAGGCAGTTGTAAAGCTGAAAGTTGTGTAAATTCATATGAAGCACTTTGAACAGTGCCACATGGTTTAAAAAACACTCAGGGAAAGTTAGCTGCTATTGTGATATTATCCTGCTTTTCTCAGTTACTAATTTATTTTAGAGATCTCCTATCTACACATATATACCAATCTTATTCTTTTTATTGGCTGCATGGTGTTTCTGCACTCCCATGTTGAAGGACAGTGTAGTGATCAATATTACAGTCACATTCATTATCATCTTTAAATGAATGTGCAAACATATACTTAGGATATATTCTTAAAGGTAGAATTATTACTCAAAAGAATAAAACATGTACCATGTATATAAATAATGACCTCACAGCACATACATGGAGACAAAAATCAATACAAATAATACCAAAATGTTTAAGATCTATTGGCAAAAGGGTTGTAGAAAACACTATAAGGAACAAAAGGACTTTTACAATGATATCTGAGGCACAGATTACAAAAGGATAGACCTAGGGCTTGTGGTTGGTCAGTGGTAACAAACAGAAAAAATAATAGGAATGGAATACCTAATCTTTAATTTTACTTTTATTCTTTTCAGGGAAATGGTTTTCAGATGAAAAACCTGAAAACCTAATATTCAGCATCAATGAAAACAGTGTTTACTATTTGTATCTTTCTAGATTCTTTAGAAAATTGTAAATAAGGCCATGCAATTACCATTGAGACTATTTTGAGGTGAAAAATGCCCAGAATCTGGGATCACAGAACAAAGTGAAGGTTTTTGATAAGCCTGACTTATTTGTTGGGTGTCTTTTTCCAAGCCCATTTTCTGAGCTTATTTCCTCAATTATAAAATAAAATATGAAGATGATGAAAAGATGATGGCCTATAGCAAAGGATGAAATTGAATATTAAATTAAAAACAGTATAATTTTTATAAATAATAGTTATTACTACTAATAAACTTTAAGAATAGGAGAAATGCCAAAATAATGTCTGTCAAAGGTAGTACTGATTTTTTAAAAAGCAAAGGGAAGTGATATTAATGTGTCGTCCTCATAGATGTATAAAACACATCTCTAAATGAAAGGTAATGGGGATTTTAGGCAGAAAAATAGTAGTAAGTGTGAGCCAGCATGAATTCACCAAAGCAAGTCATAACAGATTATTTCATTTCCTCTTTTAACAAGAGCACTAGAATAAGTAATCAAGAAGTATAGTGAATGTAGCAAACCTAAAATTCAGGAAGTCATTTAAAAAAAAAAACTCTCATATTATTCTTGTAGAGAAGATTAAAAGCTTAACTAGTTTACTCAGATGAGATCAGGTTCATATATACAAAACAACAGTCAATCAGTGGGGCAAGATAACGATGCTACAGCGTGTTGCTTTTATACCTTGCTATCAAAAGATATATCTGTTACTTATTTGAATATAGAGAACATATACTTACTAAATGGGAAGCTGATATGAAGACTTAAATGCATAGGAGGAAATTTTCTTGAAAAACAGAATGGGAGCCACAAAAAATCTCACATGCAGAACAGAAGATCAAATTAATAAAAAGGAAGTTTATGGTCTTCACAAAAATAAAGCATGGAAATACATAAGTTAACTACTACAAAGTGAAAAAAGACTTACAGATGCTAGATAGCAAGAAAGATACTATATGTAAATTCATGTCATGTGGTTGTCCAAAATGCTAACAGGCTCCAATACTACAACATAATAAAAATGTAGCCTCAGGACTGAGAAGTTCAGTCTTTTTCAACTCAACTTGATAAAACCATGCATGAATTTTTTGCCCAGGGTAAGGAACCACATTTTCAGAAAGACTTTGATAAACCAGAGAACAATCAAATGAAAAAGGACAAAGAAGTGAGTATCTCGAAAGCATGTAGGAGAATGATTTAAATGTGCTGGAAATTTTTAAAACAAAAAGTGAGAGATAAATATTGGCTTTAATTAAATATCAGGAGAGCTACAGGGTGAAAATAAAAAAAATTGAATATATTCTATATAATATTCTACTGGAGAACAAGAACCTGTGGGTAGAGTTTACAAAATGTTTGACATCACAGAAAATAAAATGAAGAACTCATGAAAGAGTTAGAACCATTCGTATATGGAAAGAGCTGCCTTTGAGTGGTGAGATATTTGTCATTGGAATTATTCATGAAGAGGTAGGACAGACACCCAGAAGGGTTTGAATTCTCTTACATTTAAGATTCTATAATTTGTCTGTCAACTTCTTTCTTCTTTCTTTTTTCTTCCTTTGTCAATTTTTTTGTTTTCACTTGGCTCTCTTTTTCTATTTGTAATGTATTATATTGCAGTAGGACCTATTTGAAACATAACATGCTGGTCTCACCTTTTATGGTTCTTCTCCGCAGCTCTTTTCTATTACTCTATGTTAAGTCTTCAAAAGGATTTATGTATTTGGCTTAACTTTGCTGCCTACAGGCATATGCTTGTTTCCTCCAACGATCTGTTGTTTTAATGCTAATAGGCCATATTTTAAAAATGCAAGACTCAACATACTCTTTTGTTATTTTCTAGCATTCCCACTGATTCTTCTAAGCACAATTCAATAGCTGTTTTTAAAGTTAGCTTTATGACACATATATGTCCTGGTGAACTAGATAGAAAACACCTATGATTGGATCACTGGGATAATGTGTAAATGTTTTCTCTGTTCTTCATTTAGCTGATAATCCATTATGTGATTAAGATAAAAGGGTAAAAATTTTTCGATTCATAGTGTGCATATTAATATAAATTTCTTTCATATTTTTATAAATAATATTTTCCTAATTATATTATACTCATCATAGAAAATGTGAAAATTCTCCTAAATATATACTACAAAGACTTACTTCAGCTTTAAGAATGCACATACTGAAAGTGAAAGAATGAAAAAAGGTATTCCATGCATATGGAAACCAAAAGAAAGCAAGAGTAGCTATACTTACATCAGATAAAATAGACTGTAAGGCATAATTTGTAACAAGAGAAACAGTAGGTTATTATATATAGTTAAAAGGCTCAATTCATCAAGAGGCTATAACAATTATAAATATATCCATGTACCCAATATAGAATCTATTAAATATATAAAGAGAATATTAATAGATCTGAAGGGAGAAATAGCAATATAATAATAGCAGGGATTTTAATATTCCACTTTCAACAGTGGATAGATCAGTCGGACAGAAAATCAATAAGAAAACATTCAGCTTGAAATACACTTTAGACCAAATGAACTTTACAGATATATACAAAATGTTCCATCCAACAGCAGAATATACATTCTTCTCAAGCATTCAGGGAACATTATCCAAAATAGATCATATATTGGGCCACAAAAGAAGGCTAAATAAATTTAAGAAAATTAAAATCATATTAAGCATCCATCTCTTCTGACCATAATAGTATATAACTAGAAACCAATAACAGAAGGAAAACCAGAAAATTCACAAGTATGTGGAAACTTAACACATTTCTGAACAATGAGTCAAAGAAAGAGTCAAAATGTAAATCAAAAAATATCTTAAGACAAACAGAAATGGAAACGCCAAAGCTTATGGGTTGTAGCAAAAGAAGTTCTAACAGGGAAGTATACAGTAATAAAAACCTACATGACAAAAAAAAAATGTCTCAAGTAAAAAACTTCACTTAACATCTCAAAGAAAAAGAAAAAGAAGAAGAAACTAAATCCAAGGTTAGTAAAAGTAAGGAAATCATAATGATCAGAACAGAAATAAATAAAACAGAAATAATAGAAAACAAAAGAAAAGATCAACAAAGAGTTAGGTTTTTGAAAAGATAAACAAAATTGACAAAATTTTAACTAAGCTAACTACAAAAAAGTTACCAGACTATGTAATAATTAAATAAAAGAGAAGACATTACAACTTATAACACATAAATACAAAGGATCATAAGAGACTACTGTAAACAATGATAAACCAACAAATTGGATAATCTAGAAAAAAATGGATAAATTCTTAGATACATACAACCTATCGAGACTGAATCATGAAGAAATAAAAAATTTGAACAGACCAATAACAAGTAAGGAAATTTAATAAGTAATTTAAAATCTCCCATCAAACAAAAGCCCAGGACCTGATGGCTTTACTGGTAAATTCTACCAAACATTAAAGAATATCAATTCTTCTTAAACTCTCTCAAAAAACTGAAGAAAATAGAACACTTTCAAACTCATTTTACAAGGCCAGCATTACTCTGATACCAAAGTCACACAAGGGCATTACAACAAAAGACAATAACAGGCCAATTTCTCCAATGAACATAAATGAAAAGATCCTCAACCAAATAATAGTAAACCAAATTCAACACATTAAAAGGACCATCCAGTCGGATTTATTCCTAGAATGCAAGGGTGGTTCAACATATAAAAATCAATAAATGTGGTACCATATTAGCAGAATATTATCATCTCAATAGATACAGAGAAAGCATTATATAAAATTAAACATTCTTTCATGATAAAAAAATTCTCAACAAATTACATATATGAAGAATTTACCTCAATGTAATAAAAGCCATATATGAAAAGGCCACAGCTAATGTCATTTTCAGTGCTGAAAAGCTGAACACTTTTCCTGCAAAATTAGAAAAAAGACAAGGATGCCTGCTATCACCATTTCTACTCAGCATATTACTGTAAGTTCTAGCCAGAGAAAGTAGACAAATAAAAAAAATAAAAGGCATCTAAATCAGAAAGAAGTTAAATTGTCTCTGTTTCCAGATAACATGATCTTATATATAGAAAACCCTAAATACTCCACCAAAAAAACTGTTATAAATTCAGTAAAGTTGCAGGATACAAAATCAATGTCCAAAAATTAATTGCATTTCTATATACTAAAAACAAACTATATAAAACAAAAATTAAGAAAACAATCCATTTACAATCACATTTAAAAAATAGAATATTTAGGAATAAATTTAACCAAGGAAGTAAAAGATCTGTCCACTGAAAATATAAAACGGTGATGAAATAAATTGAGCAAGACACAAATAATTTGAAAAATATCTTGTGTTCATGAATTTCAAGAATTAATATTGTCAACATGACGATACTAAACACAGCAATCTATAGATTCAATGCGATCCCTATAATAATCCCAATGGCAATTTTCACAAAAATGGAAAAAAAATCCTAAAATGTGCATGGAACCACAAAAAGCTCCAAATCACCAAAACATTCTTGAGCAAGAACAAGCAAAGCTAGAGGCATTAACTTACTGATTGGAGATTATATTATGAAAATATAGCAACAAAAACCTGTGTGACACTAGCATAAAGATCTATAGATCGACGGAATAGAATAGAAAGTCCTGAAGTAAACCCACACTTATAGAGGCAACTAATTTTCAACAAAGGCATCAAATACACAGTGGGTAAAAGATAGTCTCTTCCATAAATGGTATTGGGAAAACTGGATATCCAATTACAAAAAATAAATAAATTGGATGTTTATCTCACACCAAACATAAAAATCAACCTAAAATGAATTAAAGATTTAATCATAAGATCTGAAACTATAAAATTTTTAGAAAAAATCTTGGAGGAAAATAATATAAATCTGCAATGTCCTCTACGCTTTCTTCTAGAAAATTTATAGTTTCAAACAAGTGAGGTACACAAAACTAAAAAGTTTCTGCATGGCAAAGAAAACAACAAAATGAACAGGCAACCTACAGAATGGAAGAAATATTTGCAAACCATATATCTGGTAAAGAATTAATATCCAAAATATACAAGGAGCTCAAACAACTCAAGAGCCAAAATAAAAAAATAAAAGCCAAACAACCTTATTAAAGGAGAATAAAGGAACTGAGTAGACATTTCTTCTTTTCCAAAGAAGACATGCAAAATGCCAATGGGAATATGAGAAAGTCCTCAATATAACTAGTAACCAGAGAAATGCAAATTAAAACCACACACCTATTAGAACAGCTACGATCAAAAAGATGAAAGATAACAAGAGTTAGTGAAGAAGCAGAGAAGAGGGAAATCTGGTGTGCTGTTAGTAGGAATATAAATTGATACAACAATTATAAAAAACAGTATGGAGGTTTCTCAAAAAATTAAAGGTAGAGTTATGATCTAGCAATCCCTCTCTGGATATATATCCAAAAGAAATGAAATCAGTATCTTGAAGAGAAATCTGCACACCCTTATTCACTGCAGCATTATTCACAATAGCTTAGATATGGAAGAAACTGAAGCATCCATCCATGGATGAATGGATAAAGAAAATGTGATATACACGATGGAATTATGCAGCCTTTAAAAAGAAAGAAATTCTGACATTTGCAACAACAAGGATGAGGACAACAACTTAGAGGACATTGTGCTCAATGAAATAAGAAAACACAGAAAGACAAATTCCTCATCATCTCATTTACACGTGGAATTAAAATATTCAAACTCATAGAAACAGAGTTTAAGGGTGGTTACCAGGAATTGGAGGGTGGGAAAAATGGAGAGATGTTTATCAAACAGTACAAACTTTCAGTTATAAGATGACGAAGTTCTGAGTAGCTAATGTACAGCATGGTGACTATAGTGAATGATAATATATCGCATAGTTGAAATTTGCTGAGAGAGTAGATCTTAACTATTCTTACCACCAAAAAGAAAAAGGGAGGTGATAAATATGTTAATTAGCTTAATTGTGGTAATCATTTCACAATGTCTATCAAAGCATCATATTGTATACTTTATATACAATTTTTGTCAATTATACCTTGATAAATATGAAAAAAATGAAATAAAATTGAATTATACATTTAAATAAAAAACAAACTTAGAAAATCTAAAAATACGAGGATAAAAATTTAGATTACCTATAATCTCACTACTAAGAGACAAGTTTATTTAATAATTTGTTATATTTCTGCCATACTCTTTTCTATGCCTATTTTAACTTAATTAAATTAATTATGCATATTATATATACACACATGAATATGCTTTCTACTTTGTTCTCTCATCATTATTACATACATGAAATTTATACTGTGTTTTTACAACCTTTGTAGATATCATTTTAATGACTGAAATATATTATATATCCATGTGTCATTCCAGTATTAAGATGATTTCCGTTTTTATCATAAATAGTATATCTATGGATAAATTACTATATAAACCATTTATATATTTAGGATAGTTTTTGAACCAGAGTATGTAAACTTAAAAAGTATTCATGTACATGTCTTCTAAAGTTAAGAAGCGTTGACCTAGAACAATAAAAAATTAGAAATAGTCTTATATTTGGAATCAAAATATCTGGACTCATGAATTCAGTAAATTAATGAAATTGATACAATATTCCCTCTATTGTATGGCCAAATGAGGTGGTGTTTGAAAATGTACATTGTAAAATATAAATATGTGTGACAGTTCTGGTTATTATTTGCATCAATAAGAAATGTGACATTTGCTTAGCAACCAATTGTGGTGGATAGTTTATAATTTTATGTCGCCTCAGCTTCTATTTTAAATGCAGGTTCACCCTTGACACAGTCTCCAGTTGCACGCCATGGTTCAAGCTGGTGGTCAGAGATAAAACTTTAAGCATCTCTCCTGCCTAGCAGACTGGGCCCCCTGCTTTTCTGTTGCTTCCTTTAAAGGGACCATTAGGCACTTGCCTATAAATTTAAAGTGGCCCACAGCCTATTCCCCAATATGTACTGCTGGTTGCCACGCTCTCTTCTGTCTCCCATGTGCTCCCTCAGCTCCATGTGTGGCCTGTGGACATGCTATGTAAGCCCTAGGATCCGTAAGTATCAAAAATTCTTAAGCTTTCAATTGTGGCTGTGTCAATGAAGCCCCCCAGTCAGATCCCTGAAGGTGAGGCCGCCCCAGAGGGACCCATGCAGGTGGATGCCCTGCTGGTGCTCTGATCTTACCCAGTAACTCTAATTATTTCAAGTATAATTGCGAGGCATGGACAAAGCAGACAGATGCAGGATTGCCAAGGTTGCACTCTCACCCTCCTTTCTTGCCACATTAGGATGTTCTCCAATTCACATGTAATACATTAATTTTCTAAGTAATGTATGCAGCCATATCATTTACATAAGAGAGAGCTATTTTGGTCTTGAAACAACTCCCTTTTATTTTCCAGTCATTTGATAACTTATGTGAGATGTTCCAGGGAGCCATGTCCCATAAATACAGAAATTCCAGGATTGTGCAGCAAAAGTAAAATTAGACACAACAAGTAAATCCTGCTAAGATAATTTCATAGTTACATGTTCTCTCACCAGTAAATTACATTGGTGTGTATGTCAAGAGACCTATCAATAATATGTTTTCAAGGAAATTTCACTAGCTAGGATTTTTTGGGTTTTTTTATGTGCATTCCCTAGTTAAGGGAGAAAATGGATTGCAGTTCTTCTATTAACCCCTTCCTGACCACTAGAGCTGAGCTTTGAATTTACATTACTTCAGTAAATATTGATAGAATACATATTCTGCCCCAGAAATTATACCAGATGATTATGATATAAAGGTAAACAAGGTGACCAAGATCTTGCCATCTTCTAAAAGAAGGAAACAGGTAATAAGGAAAAAAACTAGACAACATTATTGCAAATTTTGATACATGCTATGAATTAAATAAAACGCTATGATATTAGAGAAACAGGATGGGAAGGGTCTAATTTTGATTGAGGAGTCATTGACGCCTGGAGTTCATTTTGTACTTGAACTTTTGTTTCCCTACTTCATGTATATATTAGAGCCCTGCCTTTAACATTCATATAGCCCAGTTATTTTTCCACAAGGAAAGCTTGCTTCTCTAACATCTATGATAACCCTAGCCACTGACTATGATCCTTCAATATTCAGATTGAAAAAAGTCACTAAACTGTTAGTCCAACTTAACTGAAGAATTTCTAATATGTCTACATTCTACTGAATCCCAAAAGATAGGCTGAAGCTCTTGAGATGAAACTGGAGTTCATAAAGCCCTTTTGCATATCACTTACTGAACTTACATCCACTCATCCTGGGGACAATAGCCATAGAAGGTTCCCAAGTTTTTCCTCAATCTCTACTCAACTGTTCAATGTTATTCAGGTCACAATAGGACTACTCTGAACCCATAAGAATTATGATCATTTTAAAAAAAAGTTCTGTTATCCTGAATTATAACAAACAAAACATATATATAAATATATATATATTTGTTTTTGAAATGTTTATAAACAGTTAAGTCAAGTAGTATATAATACCTAATAATGATCAGAGTCCTATACATGAACAATGCTAACGATAGCAGTATAGCTAGTTTATATTAAGTATTTGAAGATCATTTTTCTCATTTAAAATTGAGCAATTTCAACCTCAGAGAAACAATTTCAGTCTTTAAGATAGGTTTACCTGTCTATTTATAAATGCTAATTCCTCAAACAATAGGTCTTGGGAAATACCACAGTTCGAGAGAAAATATTGTTAAACTAGTAAATTCAGTTTTAAGTACCAGACATTGAGAGAAAATTTAGATATAGAGTCATAACTTCTCTATTTCAGTCACTTCCATAGACTTCATTTTCAAATAACGTTGGCTCTAACTTTTAAATATATTACAAATTCATTCATTTCTTAGTACCTCCACCATCATTCCCACATGTCAATTCACCATCATCTAGTATCTAAATTCTATCACTCACTAGACTCCCTGTAGTCATGCTTAGCTTCTTGTACTCAATTTCTCATATAGCCGATGTGTGACCCTTTTATAAAAACTGCTTTATTATAGAAATTCATATGTATACAAAGTAAAAAAAAAAACAGCATAACGAACTCCAAGTATTCATCACTCAGCTTCAACAATTATAAATATTCTGCAATCTCCAATCAACCATTATTCCTTACCTGATAATTATAATAACGAAAAATAAGATTTATTATTACTTTATTTTATGGAGGTAAAGACTGTGTACCTATGTTACACCAAAAGCTGGAACTCGACCTTATCCTATTTTCTTCCTATTGCCTTGCCATTGCAAGATGATTCTGCAAAGCTTCTACTTTCAAAATTATTCAGGTAGGAAGTAAATCCATACAGCTGATGAATTCCCAAGAACACATCAATTTTTCAGTTTCTCTCAGTAGTTTTCATCCGACTTTACTCTGGTTTCATACAGCACCGAGGCCTTCATTCTGAAGTTAAAGTAAGCATTATGCCGCTTGCTCCCTTCTCCAGGGACAATTCCAAACTCTATGAGTGGTTCTCCTAAGAGCTCTCTTAACTCTCCTGGGAATTTTCCACCCCACCCCCCCATCCAAGCCTGAAAATTGCACTGCCCTTTACATCATGAATAGAACAGCCATGAAAGACAATAATTCTGTAATGCACATTATTTTTTAAGACAATTACCATTGCTTCAGATAGTTTTGAAATGTTGCTTTTTAGTTCCCAAATTTAAACTTTATGGGATGAAAGTTCCATGGCTATAAAAAAAAGTTCACTAATAAATCACGTACTCACATGTCATATATTTCACAAAAGCCATGTCTACCATATATTGTATTTTCTTCTGATGAGGAATATTTGAAGGCATGTTCTAGTTAAGCTTGGCCAGTTCCTTTAAAAAAAATAAAGATTTCTTTATCTGTGTTCAAGGAGAAAAGGAAGCTGGGGAAGTAAAAGAACTAGCACTAATAGGATAAAATTAAAGAAAAAGAAACATAGTCTGTTACAGGAGAAATAATGCACTGACAAGGAAATCTATCATGTTGTTGAGTAAGTCCCTGTGGACATAACGGGAACAGTATCTTCTAGATAATTAATGGTAGTGTGATCTTGTTGATAGGCCATATAAACGGGAATCATGAAAAAAGTTCTACTTTCAATTTTATTGCCTGTTTAGGACCCCACAGAAAAAAAGACTTGAAACATTCATCTGAGCAACATAGTGTGCTTGCCTAAGTATATTTATTTATCCCTGGTTTCTCTTCTGCATCTTACTTCTCAAACCTAGACAACAGTGAAAATATTTTTCTTCTTTGCCATTTTTGTAAAGTTTTAAATTTTACTATGCTGCCTTTAATCTAGAGGAAATAAAAAGAATTAAACATAAAGGAATTAATATTTTACAATTCTGCAGCATCTGTAATAATTGCCTCTCCTAGAAACAAAATATTTCCCCCCAGCATTAATCAAAATTTTTTATCATCTGAAATACTGTTAGATTATCTAGATTATCTTCTCACATATTTAAGATATAATTATTTTTACTTATGCATTAGTCAGAGTAGGCTATTTTAACAAAGAATACCTGAATCTCAGTGGCTTCACACAAGGAAGATCTTCCACAGTGCGGTAGGGTGTACGTGAGGGGTGGGAAGAAGTGCTTTACTCCATGCAATTACTCAGGACCCAGACTCTGTTCATCTTTTGATACTATCATATATATAAGAAAACAGATTAAATATGTAGAAGATTATTTTCCCTCAAGACCTGCAAGTGACATATTTTTCTTCTGTTCACGTTCCATTGACTTGAACTAGTCACATGGCCCCACATGAATGAAATTGGACTGAGATATGTAGTGGCCAAAAAATATGCTAAAATTATGAAAAAATACTATAGAGAGAAATTCTCTCACCACCAAGATATTACATTAATGTCAAAGAAAAAAAATTGTAAATAAAGCATAAACCTTTGATTTTCAAAGCTAGAACCCACTTCTCTAGTTTACTCAGGAGATAATGGGCTAATTTTAATTAAATGTACATAGTAAATACTTAGAACTTTAGCAATATTTACATAAAATCACAAAATATAGAGAGTATGCTCTTATTAAAATATTCTATAGTTACTAAATGTGTAATAATGTCACATACTTTCTTGACTTAGTGAATAAAAAGATGATTCAAAATGGTTCAACATATCCACAATTCAACATGTAAAACCAAAAATTAGATCTAACTCTAGTATAACACAGTAAGTATCCTACTAGGAATAGAAAAAATGTTATGGAAACCTAGAGATAAGTTAATGTTGCCAATGGTGACAGTAATACCTAGAAGTTGCCAGGTATATCTATACATTGGCCTGCCCTTTGAAGATGAGTAATGTTTCATCAGGATGTAATGATAGAGAGGGTATTTTGGATAAAGAAGAAGTTGAAATTACATGATACCTCATATTCGGTTAAGTCTTGGAATTTTAAGTAAATATGTGGATCCAGAAATGAGTTTAAGTATATTACTAGAATGTTTGCAATCTTGATATTTTGAGTATATGATTTTTGACCTATGCAGTCTATGGTATTTGCCTAGAAGTACAGTATGAATATTAAACTATGAATTCAGAGAGAAAAACTTAGATAATATTGGGTTTATAATACTTAAAAATAGGGTTTTCTAACAAGAAAATCATCTTTTGATTCCAGCTTTGTCTTAAAAAATAAATGTATAAGCTATTTTTTATATTATGATAGACTCTCAAGGTAACCCCATGGCCCCTGTCTTTTACCATTCTGCCCTTGTACGAGCCCCTCTGAGTGTTAGCATCACCTGTGAATTGCTTCTGGAAAACAGAATATGGTAAAAGTGGTTGAGCTGTATGTGATTGTATGCACATAATTATTTGATTACATTATAATGACTGTAGCACCCAACTTGCTGGAGTCTGTCTCTCTCCTTTACTGGCTTTGAGGAAGCAATTGGCCATGTTGGGGAACTCCACATCAAAACAAACTGGGGGTGTCCTTTAGGAGCTGAAAGTACTCTCTGGCCAACAGCCGGCAAGAAACTAAAGGCCTGAGTCTTACAGCTGTAATGAACTGAATTTTGCCAACAACCTGAGTTTTGAACTAGATCATTCTTTATTCAATCCTAGATGAGATCATAGCTTAGCTGACACCTTCACTGTGGCCTTACAAAGGACCCAGAAAAGCTGTTCCTGAAATCCTGACTCACAGAAACTATGAGATGATAAATGTGTGTTGTTTTAAGCTGCTAAGTTTATGAAAATAGTATTATATATTAATAGATCATTAATACATGATCTAAGAGAGACTAAGAATTTTACATAAATGGGGACAAAATACTCTAAGTAAGAGAGGAACCTGGCCCCGTTCTCACCCCAGAGGATTGTGGGAAGGAAAAAAATAGCAAGAGATTAAAAATATTTATGCTTGTGTCTAATTTTTCCCTTGAGTCAATAAAAGGAGCTATCCCTTATTAAATAGGGTATTTATTACTTGAGAACACAAGAGAGCCCTGCTTTCCTGTTTAATATGCTGTAAAGACATTACCCTTTAGTGTGCTTCTGCACTGGACTAGGGCAGGGGAACATTAACTTGATGGAACAGTAAAATTAGGCAGGAGAAGCCTTTGAAATTAAACGTTCCTCAGGTGTGCCCATTTAGCCATGAGGTGTAAGCACTGACCTGAGAGCCAGAAAGCCTGCCATAGAATCTGCCAAGGCAGAGGAAGTGCACCTCACAGGAGCTGGGTGGGACAGCCTGGACACAGAGCTACATGGAAGATGTCACAGATTCAAAGGCCTACAACCAGCTAAAACAGAGGTGAGGTTTGGACAAATAAGGGCAAACACTAGTCTCTGATCAAGCCAAGAGATCTCATACTCTGAACTTTTCTCACCACAAAACTCAGAGGCAAAATGCAGGCGGGACAATAAGCAATCAGGCAAAAACAAAACAAAACAACAACAACAAAGACATTGCTCAAGGGACCAGAATACATTTCACAGTCTTCAAGTCATTCTTTTATTCAGGAATCACATAAACCCCTCATCTCTGTCTCCATGTATTCTTCTGAAATCTTAGAAAAAGAACCAAGCAAGACAAGGAGACAATCAAAGAGAATACTTTTCAAAGATAATATGAAATCACCTATACATAACCTACTTTAAATTATCAACTAGAACTAATGGTATTAAAAACAATTTGCAAGGGAAAAGACAACAGACACCAAGATGACAAAGATGTCGAAATTGCTAGAAGACTTTAAAGTAACTATTAGAAACATCTTCCAAGGTATAAGAGTGAACAGTATTGAAATGAATGTTTTAAAAAAGGAGGCATGCAGATCAGAAAAGAAGACAGAAAATTGTCATTACTTACAGTTGGTATGATGGTCCACATTTAAAAATCTCAAAGGATCTACAAAACACCTACTAGAACTAATAAATGCATTTAGTAAGGTTACAGGGTCCAAAGTCACCATAAAAAGATTAATTATATTTCCATATATTAACAATAATTTTATGTCATATATACATGTATATATGTATGTATATTTTATGTATGTGTGTATATATATATATGTATTCTATACTATAATTTTTAAAGAAGGGCATATTTAGGAATAAATTGAACAAAATATGTGTAGAGTTTGCTGAAACTATAAAACATTGGTAAAGAAATTTTAAAGCCTATATACTTGAAAAATATTCCTTTTCCATGGATTTAAAGACTCATGATATAGGTGTCATTTCTCCACTAATTATCAATAGATTTAGTGCAATTCCATTCAAAATCCCACTGGAATTTTTTGTAGATATTCACAAGTTGATTCTAAATTGTAATTCAAAGGCAAAGCAACTAAACAAATGAGACAATTTTGAAAGAAGAATAAAACTGGAGGACTTCCGCTACCCAATTTTAACACTTAATATAAAGGTACAGTAATCAAGAGAGTGTATTGCTGGTCATGTGACAGACACATGGATCCAGGAAACAGAACAGAGATTCCATAAATCATCCCACGAACTACAGATTGAAGAAAATATTTGTAAATCACATACATGACCAAGATCTAGAATTCAGAATATAAGAAGAACCCTCAAAACTCTACAGTAAGAAAACAAACAACCCTCTTTCATAAATGGGCAAACAGACACTTCACCAAAGACATAAGGATGACAAATAAGTATATGAAAAGATTCTCAACATCATTATCCATCACAGAAATGAAAATTAAAATGACAATTATATAGAACTATGCACTGATTAGAATGGCTAATATTTTCAAAAGAAAAAATTTGCTAGAAAAAATGTACAGAACTGACATATTGATTCATACTGGTGGTAACACAAAATGGTATAATCATGATGAATATCGTTTGGAACTTTATCATTAAGGTAAACACACATTTACCATATGACTCAGTCATCCCGTTCCTGAAACTTTACTACCATATAAGTACCATGTGCTAATTGATTATGCTAGAGAAATAATAAATTATGTTCACAAACTGTATACAAGTGTGCACAGCAGCTCTACTCATAACCAAAATCTGGAAACAATTTCAGTGTTCTTCACTGGACTAGTGGATAAACAAACGTTACATCTTTACAATGAATACTATTTAACAATAAAAATGAACCAAATACTGATACAGACAATGACATGGATGAATCTCAAAGGCATTATGCTGAGTGAATGAAGCAAATCCCAAATTGTTCCATACTGCATGATTCCATTTATATAACATTCTAGAGAGGCCAAACTTTAGGGGTCGAAAACAGATCAGTGGTTACAGGGTCGATCTGACTCTAAAGGGGTAGCACATGAGAGTTGTTCTATGTTTTTATTGTGTCAGTGGTAACATGTATCTGTAGACTGTTAAAACTTATAGAATTGTACATTTAAGAAATTTTCAATATTACAGAAAGTATATTTTTAAATAATTTTTAAAAATTTAATAGTCTATCTAAATGGGTTTTTTCAAGTTACTTAACCTCTCTAAGTAACAGTTTCCTCTATAACAACAATAACAAGAATAACTAAAACACTTGTAGCAGTTACTAAGTACCCAGTGGTACCCAACCTTTTTGGCACCAGGGACCAGTTTCATGCAAGACAATTTTTCCATGCACTGGGGGTGGGAAGTGGGTGGGGGTGGAGGCAGAACTCAGGCAGTGATGTGATCCATGGGGAGTGGCTGTAAAAAGTGAGGAAGCTTCCCTCACTTGCCAACCGCTGACCTCCTGCTGTGAATGCCCCCCACCCCAAGTTTCATGGAAGTCAATTTTTCCACCGATGGGGGGAGGGGCGGCAGAGCTCTGAGGCCAGGTCCTGAACAGGCTGTGGACCACTGGGGGTTAGGGACCACAGTGTAACTAGGCATTTTCCAAGCAAACTTACACTGAGTAACTCATTTACTCCTCACAACATTTATTTGAGGTAGGTTCTATTATTATTTCTATTTTTCAGATAAATTAGAGATGAGAAGAGATTGTCTCCCAAGAATCATTCCTTTATCTCTTAGTAACTTTCCTGAGGCTTTTGTTTTCATTTCTTCCCTAAACTGGTCTTGTGCTAAGAAGGAAGGTGCTCTACCCCTGGTTCTCGAAAATGGGACAGACCTGGGGCAGTGTTCAATTAGTTTAGCTCAATTCTTTGATCAAAATTGTTGCTTCCAGTAAGAGAACATGACCAAATTTGAGCCAATAAGTTTCAAGGAGAGGTCTGGAAAATTTCAAGGAGAAAGCTTTCTCACCTTTTAATTAAGACTTCTGGAAGTAAGTCTCTTTTTTATTTTGGATGTGAATGAGAAAGCATAAAGTGTGAATAGTTGTTGGCAATCACCATGCTACCATGAAAGGGAGCCCAACTTAGACATTAATAGAAAAAAAAACAAAAAACAGGAACTTGATGCAATTGCTGGGCCACTAAATCTGAATTATCCTGAAGTGCTCTCTTCCTCTGAATATTCCAATTTCATAAACCAGTGAATACTTTTTTCATGTCTTAGCAATTTTAAATTCATTTTTTTATTCAACTGAAAATAGGATCAGAAGTTATACAAAGAGATCAAGGACTAAATGTATTATGTCCGTTTTTCTTACATGTGAACAATAAATCAATCACTTTTATTGAATATTCCTCCCTTCCCCTGCCATGGTAATGACCAGTTTCTGCAAACTTGATCAGATCAATCAGAATAGTAATTTGATTTGGTCATTGAACTTGTCCTGAATTAAGTAATTTCATGTTGTTCATCTTACAAACAAAAATAATGCCCATCTAGTGCTTCTTAAAAATGTGGTCTGTGTACTTCTTGTAACAAAATTATCAGTAGTGCTTGCTCAAAAGATTATAGTGTTCTCTCCCTATATTGTTTAATCAGAATCCTGGAGGGATTCAAAGATTAACGAATTCCCCACGTGATTCTTGTAACAGCCACGTATATCCTGATTGCCGGTGCAAAAGTATACTCCATCCCCATCCCACCACAATGTGCTGCAGTATTCAACACCGTGGACCCCTTCTTTTTGAAACTCTCTTCCTGATTCCATGAGTGCTGAAGTCCCCTCCTTCCTTTGACTTCTTCTTGTCTGTCTTCCTTTGTTACTTCTCCTCTTTTTCTGGCTCTAATAATGAAGATACATAGATTGGCAGTTCCACTGAGATTGTATCCAAAAAAGAAAGAGTAGTTCAAAAGTAAAATCAAGATATTTATCAGAAGAAGGAAGAAAAAGTGCTGGATAGGTAGAAACAAAATATGTTCCTGCTTTTGTTTTTTATACTATTTACTTTTAAATAACGATAGATTTACAGGAAGTTGTAAGGTAGTACAGAGAGTTCCCTTTTAACTTTTAAAAATGATTTTATGTATACATTAAATCAACAGCTACCATCAAACTTAATGGTGAGACACTAGTTTCACTACCATTAAAGATAGATCAAAAAATTGCTATCATCATTTATGATATTTATGATGGTTTATAAGTACTTGATTACTGATACTAGATATTGAAATAATCTGCACAAATATTGAAACAAAGACAAAATTATTATTTGATAGATTTTATTATTACTGATCTTGAAACCTAGGAAAATCTACTGTGACATACTTAGTAACAAAGTGCCCATCAATGGATTAATGGAAAAAGAGAATATGTTATATATACAGAGTAGACTGGTAATTATCAGAGGCTGGGAAAGGTAGTGAGATGAAGAAGATGAAAAGAAATTGATTAAAGGGTACAAATACATGGTTTAATGAAAGAAATAAGACCCAGTGTTAGGTTGATCAGTAGGATGACTGTAGCTTACAAGAATCTATTATACATTTCAAAACAGCTAGAAGAGTATAATTTGAATGTTTCTAGTATGAAGAAAATATAAACATGTAAGATGATAGATATCCCAAGTAATCTGATTTGATCTTTACAAATTATGTGAATGTATTAAATTATTACATGCACCCTGCAACTATGTACTTCTACTATCCATCAATAGAACTTTTTATATTTTATGACAATATTAAAAGTCCTCAGTAAATTTTCCACTTATAAAATACTTATAAAAATCAATAACTCTCTTATATGCCAACAATAACCAAAGGGGGAAAATATGGAAAGGAAAGATCTTATTAAAAATAGAATTAAAATATATGAAACAAAGAAAAAACTTGCTAAGAAATGTGATGTATTCATAGAAAAAAGGAAATTACAAATATTTTCTAAGGGTTGTAAATGAAGTCTTGAATAACTGGAGAGACAATAATGTACCTAGATGACAAAACTCAATATTATAATCTTCTCTATAAATTAATATGTAAGTGCAAGATAATTTTTTTAATTTGAAGAAATTATCTTAAATATAACCCAGAACTATAAAAGAAATTATATAACCTGAGACATTTCATTAAAAAAACAGTAATTGGAGTAGGATGAATTTGGAAGTTTAAAATAGGTTTATGATAATAGCTTTTGAAATATACTGAAAAGATACAATTAAAACTGTGATATAGTGTTAACATTTCATAGTTTTATGATATAGAATAGAAAATCTAGGAAAAGCAAAAATAAAATTCTAGTACATTAGAAAATTTAGTGACATTTTAAATCATTGATTAAAAGAAAGATCAAAATAAATGGTGGTTAGGCAATTCGCTATTTTGAAAGGAGTATTGCATCTATTTATCATACTTATAATACAATCCATATAGATGAAATATTTACATGTAAAAATAATCATAAAAATATTTGATGCATACAGGGTATATATCTAATAGAATAGATTTTATATTCATAAATCTGGAGAAAGAAATGTAGGAAAAAGTAAATAGTTATTTTTAATTATTTCTAAAATATTATAACAATCAAAAATGTTACTTATTAACATAAATAAGTAAAAAAGCAAATGTCATGTTGGAAAAACTGTATCCAGCCTATATGATAGAAACATTAATGTATTTGTTATATAAAAGCTTTTTCAAATCAGTATTCCTAAAAAAAGAAAGGTGAAAAATATATACATAACAAATGCAAATACTCAATCTCAGCATTAATCATTCCTTCTAATTTAATGGAAACATCATTTTATTCATATATTTGCAAAAACAATTATATTACAATACCTAGTGTGTTAGTATAAATTAAACATTTTCTTATATACATAGTGATACTATTAATATAAATTTAAAAAAATGGTTTCTGGGTATTTGTTTTGTAATCTGCATCAAGAAGATTTAAAGTGGTCATATCATTTAACCATCTCATTTCATTTCTAGAAATTTACCCAATATTCAGTCAACTAAGCTTTATATTTAATGATTATCACTATAGTATTTCTATCTCTAATAATGGATAAATGCGAGTCAAAGCACTTTTCAAGTAGCAAGACTTAGCATGGTGGTTTCTATTTGGGTGCCTGTGAAGCCTGAGTGCTAAGTAGTGTGACCTTGGGAAGCTTCTGAATTGTTGCCAAGTTTCATTCAGGCAGAAGGATCAGTGGCAGCAGTAACCACAATGGGCTGAGTAGTAGGACCTTTCCTTCATGCCCTGGCCCACACAGGGCCTACGGTACAATATAAGAGAAAGGGAGAAAACCATCCAAAAGTAACATATATTAGATATCTGGTCAACCTTAATGAGTTGTTCCTTAGCCAGATTTGTTCTGATTTACAAAAATAAGGAAAAATGACATTTCTAATGTTCTTATTATTTCAGAACAATTTATGTTGGTTATTTGTATTAGGCCCTTCATTATTGTAACTTCCTCAATGGCAGGGAACATGTGTTATTCAATTTTGCATTTCCCTACCTTGACCTCTAGCAAAACATAAAGTGCATAATTAAAGTGACCAACCACCTCAATTTGCCTGGCACTGAGAGGCTTTCCAGCATGTGAAACTTTCCATGCTAAAGTCTGGACAGTTCCAGGCAAACTGGGACCAGTTTTTCACCTTTTATTCTTTTTAGAGTTTTTTTAATTGAATAATAAAAATTCTGAGGTACCTCTATTAATAATGATTAGAAAAGATTTTATGACTGAAAAGAGAAAAAAATGAGGCAAAGTGAATAGCAAAACAGACAGCATTGTTTTGTGCACAGCAGCCTTTGCAAAGATAGAACTCTACTCCTCTTGGAAAGGGAAGATGGAGCAGAGAGAGGAATATGCAGCCAGATTGCATACACCAGTATCCTGGGTAACAATAAGGTTTAGAAGCATAAATATTATAGGAAAGGGGTTCAGACTAATACCTTGGCATATGCCCTCAGCTTTGTGGAATTAATCTGTTTAAAAAAAGGCACCCAAAATATTTATTATAGCCATCAAAAAACTGCTTTGCCTGATCTATGATTAAACACAGAGGAAGGAGGCAATGATTTCAAGTAAGATAAAAACTGTAAGTGAACAGTTTTATGATGGGAAACTAATAGTATGGGATATCATATAATAACAAAAAGATTGCGAGCTTCTTAAGGATGGGGGCCATGTCCATTTCTTTTATCGCTGAATCTTCAATATCTTATACAATATGATAAGCAATAAAGAAAACAGAAAATATACATTTAAAGTGAATAAAGTACAGAAACATTTTTTTAGCACCTGCCTATGTTTGGAATTGGATGACTATAAAAATCATAACAGGAAAACAAGAAGCTAAATCTGCCTGATTTTGAAAATAAACAGGAAATAAGAAGAAAATTATTCTTATTTTCAAAACAAAATGCCTGTGTATTTAATATTGAAGCAAGGATATAGAAAGCTTTATAGATGTTCCTGGGAATTAAGGAAAAGATTCTCAACCCTAATGGAGGATTTGTGTTGATCTATATTTAGCAGTAGAAAATGAAAACTTTTTTTTAACATGTAGTTACTAAATGAAGTGTGAAGCTTCCCTTTCAGATTAATGCAAAAACAGTTCTTAAGGCTTAATGCCAAAAGGAAGAAAATTAATGAAATAGCTCACATATAACTTCTCTTTAGAAAAATCGATGAAACAATGAAGTTTCAAACAATACTAGGAAAATAAATAAAAGCATGCATTTTATAAACTGGTTAAAAATATGAAATAAGTACTGTGGAATGAGAGTAGTTCTTAATCTAAGAATTACCAAGCTTCAAAAGAGAAAAGAAAAAGTCTTGAACAAAAGGGCTTCAGGAAATAAAATTGAATTTGAAGAATTATTTAAGTGACTTCCAGGAAACATTAGTAAAGAGAAAATGCGTTAGGGGAAACGTGAAGAAAAGAAGGCATTCATTTGTTTGCTCTGGACCTCTCTTTGTTCTCTCCTTCCACCTTCGTTGCAGACTGGGTCTTCATCTGATTACTTTCACCAGCTGCCATCATATGTTTCATCCTTTATGATTGTGAAATCAATTCTGCTTGTACAGTGAAATGCAATCTTCCAAGTGTGTCCTTCTTTCCTGCTTTCAAATATAAACACTAAGGTTTTTTGTTTACCTGTTTTTTTCTTTACCTGGGGTTTAAACTCCTTGATTATGGAAAGAATCTGGCTAATGCAAACTACGAACCTGGTAACCCAGTTATAACACATAATTCCAAGCATGTTATAGTTAGTTACAGAAGCCTGATGAGATAACACACAAAATTTGAGGTAAATTTAGGACTTGCCAAACTCTCCCCAATTCCCTAGGAACTTCTCTTCAGTTAATCCACGATGGACTTCCTTGTTCACATACTCAATCTCTAAAAGTGAATCAAATTTTTTTAGGAGAATTCTTGGCAATCCTCTGTTCTGAAAGTAATTTCATTTGTTCTCAATCTTCCCCCACCGTGTGTGTGTGTGTGTGTGTGTGTGTGTGTGTGTGTGTGATGTTCTGTGTGAATGGCTTAGGGTATCAAGAAACGAAATTCAGTTGGAGAGACATTTATTTTCCTGTTGTGTTTTTATAAGGTACCATTCTCTAATTTATCCCAAATCTTTCTTCACAGAGTGAAAAATCACTGCTTAGTGCATCCAAAAACAGTCTATCACTTTCATTTTCTTTCTTTCTTTTCTTTTTTTTCTTCTTCGGAGATGCTGTATTGGGAATCATTTGTCCTCTCATTCCAGCATTACTGTTTGTTCTCTAGGTCTCTCTAGTTCATTTATCTAGATTCATATTAATTATAAAATGCTATTTTATTAAAAATTTTATAAATTATAAATATGATACATACATTATTTCATATCTATGAATGTTTTTTTTTCTCCAGCATTATTCCTAGTGATGGAATACTGTTTTTTCTTGCAGTTATATGATGGATTTTTTTCAGTTTCTTCTTCAGAGGTTGTTTAATCATTATCCATCCTACTCTGTTCCCTGGAATCTGACTGTATCCACTGGACTCTTGCTTTCTGGCTTCCAGTTGAGGTTAGCCAGTGGGAGACCCAGCAGATCAAAGTGCACAGAGAGTAAAATCCGATCCATGTTCCCCTCTCTCCCGGGTCTCAGTATTGGCTGAGTCCCTCAAACCTAAGGCCAGAGACCATATTGCTTGGCCTTCTCCCTGGGCGCAGTCACTCTCTGGGTTCCAAACTGCTTCCTCCCTTTACCCATTCCAGCCTAGGAGTGGTAATGGTTCTCTACTTTTTGCTAGCCTGAGGGGTGATACTTCATTTCTTTTTGATTCACCTTAACCTGACCACGCCAGTTAAATTATCCCTATATTTATATATGTTCCAAAAAACCTTCCAATTTATAATTTACAAAATAGGTTTGTGCTTTGTTTCTTGCTAAGAACCCAACAGATGCAATAAGTGCTACCAGAAGCCACTTAACAGAGGGCAAACTCTAAAAAAATCCACCTTTTTGGGGGAATAATGAATATTAGTGATCTGTGGCACCAAATGGCACCATAATTACCAGTTATTACTGCTAGTGACATGGGATAAATCAGAGGTGAAGAGCAAGGTATTGAGAGATCAAGTGGCTGTGTCACTTAATTACTATGGTAATAATAGTAATTATAAAGTTTGTGAGGTTATCTGTTAGCTTCAGATAGCACTAGAGATTATATGCAGTGAAAAAAAAGAGTAGAAGAGAAGGAAGGAAGGAAGGGGGAAAGGAGGGAAAGATTGTGAGAAGGAAAGAAAAAAAGAGAGAGAGAGTGAAATAAATCCTTGAATGCCCAACTGAGAATGCAGGTGAAAATTCAGAAAGCTTCTATGGAAACTTTGAGGAATTCACTTATCTCCTGTAGTCTCAGAGAAGATATGGTTAAGTATTATGTAGTATAATGTGGATGTGGATTACTGGTAGGAGTATACACTAATTCAAAACACTGGGAATTTACATTTTCTCACAAAGTTGAACATTTTCATATCCTAAGACTGAGAATTCCACTCATACATATATACTTTAGCAGATGTTTGAAAAGTACCATTTACAGAATGTTCATTACATCATTGTTCACCAAAGAAAGGGTGGAAACGTGCACATTTATGAGAAAGAAAAGACAAATATTGAATAAATATGACAAGTGAATCCTTTTCACAGATGAAGAAAGGATTGCCATGTCCTATTAGTCAGGTGTCAGACTTGGCCTGAAAGCCAGATTATCTAAGAATATTCTGGTAAAATAACACCACCAACAACAACAATAACAATAATAATAATAGATTAAAGAAAAAAATGTTTCTTAAGTCAAAGGGGAAATTTACTTACCCAAAGATCTTATCCTGGCTCTACCCTTTTTTCACTGCCATCTGCCCTATACAAAAAGAATGAGGTTTAAAGTATTTCTTTTCAAACATTAATAATAAATTGGAATGATAATTATAATATTAGGGTAAAAAATTTGGTCTTTTCATTGGAAAAACAAAGCAGTTTAATGATCAGTAGAAAAATAAGTGCTACACATTCATAGCATATATTCTTGAAGGGAATGATGGATCCAAAACCTAAGTTATGTTTACCATTAGAGGAAGTCCTAAAGCTTCTGATCTATGAATAGAAGACAAAAACCAGATTATATTTGCTACTGTGGGAAAACCAATTTCTTTGGCTATATGATATTATCCATTTATTTCTCTTCTGTCCCATAATCAGTGCTTCTTCTTGATCATGTTTCATGATATGAGTGATGCAAGGTATACTACAGGCAGAAAATGATGTGCTTTATTTATTTCAATGTTTTTGTTTCATGCCCTTCCATGGTGGTTACACTGAGTTTGTTGCATTCCGCTGAACAATAACCCTGTTAGGATTCTCTAATAGGATTCTTATTCAGGACTCACATACACACATGTATGTCCCTAAGAGCCAAAGGTTAGTATAGTGTATTGTGATAGAAAAGTCCCTAGATGAAGGCTAGCTTAATTTTGGCCTCATTCTGTGATTAATAAATTGACCTCATGCTAGTTTCCTCATCTCATTGGCCCACAGAGAAAGTAAGAGAACTGTGTTATATGATTGATAAAGATGCTTCCAGTTCTAAATTATTGTCTGTAATCTTTAATCCATAACACTGTTACAGGTTGAATTGTGTAGCCTCAAAATTCATATATTGAAATCCTAACCCCCAGTACTTCAGAATGTGACTTTGGAAATAGGATTGTTGCAGATGTGATTAGGAAGGTAAATATGACATCATACTGGGTAGAGTGGGCCTTTAATCTAACATGATTGGTGTCCTTATTTAAAAAAAAAAACGTCTTGTGAAGAGACAGACATGTACAGAGGGAAGATAACATGAAGAGACACAAGGTGAATAGGCCTTCCACATACCGTGGAACACCTGTAGCTACCAGAAGCTTTGGAAAAGGCCTGAAAAAGTTACTTCCCTAATGCCTCCAGGGTGAGCCTGATCCAGCCAACAACTTGATTTTGGACTTCTGACCTCCAGAATCGTAAGACAATATATTTCTATTTTTCCATGTGATATACTTTATTTGTCCCCTCTGAATGTCATGTTGAAATTAATCCCCAATATTGAAGGTGGGGGTCTAATGGGAGGTATTTGGGTCATAGGGGCAGATTCCTCATGAATAACGTTGTGCCCTCCTCACAGTAGTGAATTAGTTCTCAATTTATCAGTTCATGCAAGAGCTGGTTGTTTTAAAAGAGCATAGGCGCCCCTCCTCTCTCTCTTGCTCCCTCTCACCATGTGACATGCCTGCTCCTCCTCCACATTCTGCTGAGTAAAAGCTTCCTGAGGCCCTCACCAGAAGCAGATGCCTGTGCCATGCTTTTTGTACAGCCTGAAGAACTATGAGCCATATGAGCCTCTTTTCTTTATAAATTACCCAGTCTTAGGTATTCCTTTATAGCAGTGCAAAACAGATTAATATACTATAATACCCAGTTTGTAGAACTTTGTTATGGCTGCCCTACAACACTAATACACCCACGTTCGAATTTTCTTTTCCTGACTTGTAGCTTTGATCCAAGAAATGAAGATTCTTCCCTCCACCAGCACTGCGCTCTTCACCATGCCCTCCCCAGGCACCCAGGAGGGGGTGAAAGTAAACAGAGCTCCATCTGAAGTTAGTTTCTGCGCATATGAACCAGGCTAAATCACACACTTACATAACTAATTAAATGAAATATATTTATTAGCTACAGCACCATAAATCATGGAATCATTAAGCAAATCCTTCAGAAACAAATGCTTATTGAGCACCTACTATGCATCAGGCTACCCCTACAGGTAATTTATTTCAAGGGTATTAACATAACATATATCTGTACCTGAAACACTTAAGGATGTTTGAAAAACTCAAACAAGGCAAAACTTGTTTGTGTTTTGTTATTGTTTTCCTTTAAAGGGCCTTTTCTGGAAGAACATATAATTATGGAATATTTTATATTCTACCTTCCTGAATTCTCCACAGTTTCACAGTACACTTTTAGTTTGTAGAAAGCTATTAATTATTTTTTGCTCTACTTTAATTGATGTATACTTTTCCTGGAAAATCACTTTCCAGGGGCTGGAAAATCACTTTTCACAACTACTGGATCCTATAGTAGTTAGGTTTAGAGATTTCAAATTCTTCAACAGTTTATAATAATTAGATACAATTTTAATTTTTTCAATTCAAAGTTTATTATTAGCTTAACAATTAGAATATATTTGACACTTTCCATGTTATTTTATTAATCCTGAAAACTGTGGTATGTGATTGTTAGGATTTCTATTTTATATATGGGACAACTGAAGATCGTAACAATTAATTTTCCCAAGGTACCTCAGAATGTAAGTAATGGAACCAGGATTTGGAATCCAGTCAGTATGGTACATCTGCCACTTTACTTGCCTCAGCATGAGATGACCAATATCATAACACTGATGGCATTCAAAAGTAAGTAATTGCATTTATTTAGCTTATATAAGTTTAGGGAAAAGTGATAATATTCATCAGCTTTTTTTGAAATATTGAAAATAACCATTACTACCCTTAAGGGAATTACAAAGATTCAGGGACACTAGACTTAAAAATATAAAAATACAATACATACAACACTGGATTTGCCTTTTGCAATATGCTGGGTATTATAACAAAAAAATAAAGAAAATTTAAATTTCCTTTTCATTTATATGTAAAGATCTAACTTACCTTTGGTTCTAGCAGCCCAATTAGCATTTTTTTTTCATTTTACAACATGCACAATTCTTACCTGCTCTCTGCCCTTCTGTATAACATTTCTTTTATTTCTCCTTAGGAAACGTGCTTGATTTCATTAAAAACTTTAATCATTAAAGGAATAAATTTTTCAGGTACTTTCTGTCTAGAAATACAAATTGGTTTATATTCAAAGACTTTAAGAAGCCAAGTTTCAAAGTCTCCTTTTAAACTGATCTGAGACCTGAGGAGTAATATTATAGAGTAGACTTTCTCTTATAAATGTGGTCATCAAAGAAACCTGTAGGCTGTTTGGTTCCTATGTTATTACATTTTATAATGAACTTTGAATGACGGATAAAAGTGAACATCATTAAAGCAGATGATTCATGCAGAGTAAGTCTTTAAAGACAGTTATCTATTGATGAAAGATGTCAGTATCATTATGTACTTGTCTAACAAGGAGGAATTAAAACTTTAGAACTTAGAAAAATATAAGATTGCATAGCATAACCTAGAAACCAACCTTAAGAGGAACAACCAATTACTTATAGTAATTAAATAAAAGAACTAGAGGTAGTTAGTAGGTATGAGTTTAGTAACATGAAATGCCAGAGACTGGGCTAAGTTATAAACATATGTTTCAATTATTCTACCGTTGGTCATTTATTCATTTTTTTCATTCAATTGACTTTCATTAAATATGGAGAAATAAACAATCGTGCTAACCAACTATTTGATTTCTATGTCTATATTTCCCAGTCCCCCTTGCAGTTAAAGAGAATCACATGACTAGTTCTGACTAATTAAATGTGAGATGTTAGTAAAATGTGTTCTTCTTTCTGGGCTAAGGTAATAAAAACCCCTGGGCAATACCCAGTTTCTCATTTCCCCTGCTATAGTAGTCAGGGAGAAGAGCTCTCATTTCAGGTGATGTGTTGGCAAGACCTAAACAACCTGGATTCCTGAATCACTGCATGGAAGACAGCTGTCCTTGAGAATTACCCAAACCATCAATGGAATCATCATGAATAAGAAATAAAGTTTCCATTTTAAGTCAGTGACATTTGAAGTCTGTGTGTGACCAGAACCCAGTCCAATTTTTCCTGACAAATACACCTATCATGGTCACTCACATATTAAGTACTTTCTATTTATGAGGCTGTATGCTACGTTCTGAAAATGTAGTGGCAAAAAAAAAAAAAAATCCCTAACATATGTATGAAGCTCATAATCCAATGGGATACAGATATTAAATAAATTCCCAAATAATTGTTTAATATCCTATTATTTCATTGTTTTTATTAATTTCTTACTATATAATACTGCCAATGTAACATAAGCCACATCCAAAATAAGACTATATCTTGTTCAGACTTCATTCTACAAAGCAGCCTATTTAACTCACATGCTGACTATAAAAATCTTGACAATAATTGTCAACTTTATAATTGTTTAGGGTGGGAAGGAAAGTTCAATACCAATTACTTCATTGTGGCCAGAAGTGCAAACATGATTTTTGAAAACTTATTTTAGAACAATCCCTCGAGACATATTTAAAGTTTGCTTCTGCAGATACTTTATTTATTTGCTTCTATCAAATGCCTTGGGTACAACTAACATGGACAACTGGAAATTTATTTTGAGGTTACATGGGAAATGTAAATTCTGGACAAAAAATTATGTGTGTGCCAGTTTTTGATGAAGAATTTTCTTGAGACTTTTTCCCACTTCTGTGCAGAGCAAAGGCTGCAATAGGGAAGTTTTCATACGGTGTCGCTCTGTGCAGGGGCATGTTTTTTCTCACTCACCCTTTCATCAAACGTGTTATCTTTCAGACTCCCAGCCTTATGTAAGCAATCTTTTCTGACTTTCCATATTGTGCAGCCTCTGGGCATTGCCAATTCTCCTTCTCACAAGGCCTATTAAAAAATCAAAGGCTCAGAACCTTTGGCAGCTAGTCTCAGGGCAGATATTAACATTAGCAATCAGTAAATTTTATAAACTTGTACTTTTTTTTCTTGTTTTTGACCTTTATGGATTTTTGTCCCCTTCTTTCTAGTTCAGTTGTGCATTTATTTTTTTCCTATAAACTTATTTGTATTTTTATCTTTAAAAATTTATTTATTTATTTAATTTCATGGATATAATTGTATGCATTTATCATGGACAACATGATATTTTGAATGATTACATCTATCCAATTAATATATGTATTACCTCACAGTTATTTTTTGTGGTAAGAACACATCCAATTTCTTTGCATTGTTCAAGAATACAGTATGTCATTGTTAATTACAGTCACTATGCTGTACAAGAGATCTCTTCAACTTATTTTTCCTATCTAACTGTAATTTTGTATCCTTTAACCAACATGTCCCCAATCTCCCTCAACCACCCTAGCTCCTGGTAACCACCATTCTATTCTCTATTTCTATTAGATCAAATTTTTGAGATTACACATGAGTGAGATCATGTAGTATTTGTCTTTCTGTTCCTGGCTTGTTTCACTTAACGTAAGACTATCAGGAAAGCCCAGTGAGAAGTAACATATAATCAATAAGGCATTCCATTACCTGGAATGGAACCAAACATATCTTTATTGGACTGGGGGGTGGAGGGGTGTAAAGCTTAAAGGAGATCCAATGAATTTAACCCATTAATGTTGCAAAATATTTGCTGCAGATAATGGACTTTTCATGTTTTTATTATAAGGGACTTTCATCTGTCTCTTGTGATTATTTTCAATATGCTTGAGACATTTTGATGAGGTAAGTTTGGTATACTGTTTTTTTGTTAAGTTGGAAAACTGAATCCAAACTATAAATGTAAGTACTCAAATGTTCTTTATGTGGCAACGATTATAGATGATGTATTGGCTGGTGATTCACCTCTTTCCACATCAGCCTAGTTATTGCTATTTAACTATTTCAGAATGCTTTGATTTTTAAAACATTTTTATTTTAAATTAGTTTCGAGATTTTTGCTTGTAAGGGTTTTTTGAAGTGATCAAAATAATGCATGTCTTTGTTCTTTTTTCAGGGCTTAATATTTTCATTTTCAATAAAAGCATTTCCCTTATCTTGGAAATAGGTTGCCAAGACAATCTTTCACAAGATATATAAAACAAGAGATTTACATTAAGTAACACAGAGATCCCCTCCAGCTCTGAAATTCTATGAAAGTGTGTACAGTTCATATTGGTTAGAATTACAATGAAACTTTACCAATAAATATTAAATACAAGCCAGCTTATATTTTTCTTTAAATCTTGTCTGCCTTAACCTTATTTGTGGTTATGCACAGGTTGGGCAGCTCTTTGCTTGTAAAAGTGTCTGTGTAATTATAATACAGAAGGGAAAAGGAACACTGCTTCGTGGTGTAATATTATAAATGGCCCACAAGAAGGCAACTGTGCACTGACAGCCTATTGGGAAGGAATCAGGGAGTTAAAAACAGGTTGGTGGAATTACGAAAAAATTAGAATAAGTCTGGTGTCTTAGGTTAGGATTTTAGGAAAACAGACTCTAACATGCAGATTTGTAGTAGGAAGGTTATTTAGGAGTGCTCATGGGAACAACACCTGTGAGGGAGTGAATAAAGCAGGATGGGGCAGAAGGAGAAGCTAAATTGCAATGCAGTTGCAGACAACAGAGGCTTTGTAGGATTACCAGATTTAGCAAGTAAAAATATAAGGTTCCAATTAAATTTGAATTTTAAAGAAAAAATGAATAATTTTTAGTATAACTAAGTGACTGGTACTTAAGAGTGGTCTTCAGTTGGGCCACTCCCCTTATCCTTTGTTTGTCAGACACAAGTATTTTGCCCAGCTAAGACACAGAACCACTTAACAGGCATTGCATCCTGGAGGATGGTACATGGTTTTCACAGACTATCATCCCTAAGAGGGTGAATGTGTTGTGTCATCGAAAGCCATTCCAAATAGTCATTAGACCAGCAATCCTGGATGGTGAGATATTAGGTACCGTCATAGAAGAGATATGGTCATATGCTAACAGTCATACCCCCTTAGAAGCTGATTACTTTGGTCTGATGCAAAGTTGTGTAGGATATCATGCAGACGGATCACACTCTTTGTAAGCCCTTGGAAAGTTGTAGTGACTAAGACCCTGCAGGCAGGAAAGGAAAACCAATACCTAGAACATGTGTAAAATACAATCAAGGTGAATTACTTTTGCTTCCAGGATGGAACAAATACAATGTAAGCAATTTGCCTCAAAGTGGCTCTTTCTCCCTGAAAGAAAAGTGGTGCTATAGTGGGGCTCAGCATTGGTCTCTACTAACAGCAGGTTGAGTATTCGGCATCAGCAGTAGCCATATCAGACTCGGTGAGCAGGAACCCCTGCTGCTGTACCCATGCCTAACCTCCAAGATTCATGGACTGTTGTACCAGCACTGTGATGGCTGATGACAGCCTTTGGCTGATATCGAATGGTTAAATAATACTCTCAACTGGGTTGTTTAGTGCCTCTTATATGATAGAGTTTCTCTGTTGGGTGTGATTTAAAAAAGATTTTGCCCACTTGGCTTTCATTCCTGTGGGTGGATCTCCATGATTTCCCCCCAAATGTCTTTCTCAGCATTCCTCCAATTTTCCTCTTACATCTCCCTGGCCAATCAGCCAAGTTATTTACCACTCCACATGAAACAATTACTTCATGAAGCCAGTTCTATAAGGACCTACTCTCAGCCCTTGCCTATGGAATAGAGTCATTCTGGGTTTCTGATTGATGCTGGTGCCCCACTAACCAGTGTATTCCTTCAAGATTTGGCCAATGGAGTGCCCTCTGTCAGTCTCATAGAATGTAATTAACTGGGAGATCCTCCCGCTTTTCATTGTATATTTGCTTTAGCGTACTTTAGGTTCCCTTTCTCTGCCATCAGTCAGAGCAAGAAATAAGCAAGTATTTCTATTTTGTTTAATGTAAGCCATCATTTTTTCTAGGCTTCCACTAGCCACCCTAGCAGAGTTCAACAGCATTTCCTAGGGCTTGTGTCAGCATGCTAAACCCCAAATCATCTTAACGTGCCCTACCCACCTTTTCCTTAATCTAGCACCCTCACCATTCCATCCCATGCATAGATTCAGTCTATGGGCTTCTGAGGGTACATATTGGCAACACCAGTAGTCCTTTCTTCTAAGCAGATCCAGTAATTCCCCAGCCATGTTATGTTGTAACTTGATCCCATTTATTGGTCTGGTGGCCAGGTGAGGGGATGGAAAGAGACCCTGGAGTAAGTGGCCCTGTTGGCTCTAAAGGCAAAGTCTCCTACATCCTTGGCAAACAAGGAAAAAATGCTAGCCTTTTATAGGGAGGAGTGGTACATTTCTACAGGCCCAGATAGCTCAGAAGAATCTGGAGTTTCATGGTTCTCAGTTATGTTGGTATAGCTCCTCCTTCCTGTTCTCACTTTCAAGCTCCCATTTCTTCCCAACCAGGGCCTTTTCTCTGGCATAGCAGACCTGTTAAACAGAAAATTTACCTTCTTTCTTTGTTTGAAGCTCTCTTGGTCTTATAATTAACTCCCTGGACTGATCCAAAGATGTCTCTGCTCTCCAGCTGCAGGAGATTAGAGTCTTTTTAATGCTTCCATGAATGCTTTCGTTAATGCTTTAATGCTTCCAATTAAAGAAATTTAAAGCTTTAATTTCTACTTTTTGTGAACTTCTCAAACAGCTAAGATAGTGCATGCATAAGGCAGTCTCTTCCACTGGTATTGCATTCAAGTTCATCACTAGTGAAAACTTTAACACTTTCGCTGCTTTAGAATTCCAGGTGCTATCCAAACTCTACCTACCATCATCTTTATTAACAGCTAGCAGGCAGTTAATCCATCCCAAATCCCAACTGGGAATCAAATTTCATGAGCCCCTCTGTTGACAATTGCCATAGCTTAGGTTATCCAGGAAATAGATGCTAAGATGGACATTTATATGCAAAAAGTTAAGTGGGACATGGTTGTGGAAATGACATCCAAGGGTTGGTCCTAGAAAGAGGACTCAGCTTTGAGTCATCAATAGCTAACATTATGGCAGGTGAAGGATTAAATGCCTTACTCCAAAGAGTGGATATATGCATGGGACTCCACAGCATCCACTTTAGCCAGGGTTAGTATACAACATAGAAAGAAATAGCTGGAAGAGAAATGGTGAAATTAGTTCACTAGCCAATGAAGGAAGAAATAGGAAATCAACACAACAAAGCCAAGGACATAAAGCACACTAGAAAAAAAAAAAAAAAACCCTAGTCAAAAAGAACAAAGAAGGGTGATATCTGAGAAAGAAAAATTATATCACAGATCAGATTAGAAGTGTATGATACAAATTTGTATAGAAGGAGACCCAATTTCTGTTCTGTTGATTAGGTCCTTCTCCACCCAAAATGTGGATAAACAAAATTCATAATTCAAAAGGCACAAAAGCAGGGAATCTCAGTCTCCAGCCATCCAGTTCTTACCACTGCTTATGCATTTATAATTCTCTTTCCACTAAACTGTGAGATCCTTGAAGTATAAGAGATACTAGTTATTTTGTAGCCTTCATGCTCAGCTTAGTTGACCAATAAATGCTAAAAGGAAAATAAAATAGCCTTGTAATTAGGCTTATCAAGTAATTTGTGAAAAATAGCATTTCATCTCTTGATGAATTTTTAAGAAAAAAAAAACCTTCATATTTTCTATGATGAAGCTATAGATGACTCCATACAATACCTCCAAAATTAATTTATATAGTTTCCAAAACATTTACGGATTGAGTTCATGAATTCTTTCATATGAGTTCAGTTTTGAAAAGACTCGTAAACATTTATATCTGATAATGCAGAAAACCACTCTATGACGTTCACAATAAAAGGTCATGTAAACACTATTTGTACATATCCAATGGTAGGGAACTTAGTACATCAGGAGACGCTCATTTCAATTTTGATAAGTTATATTAGATCTAACCAAAGAAAGGAGCCGAGTGTCTGTGTTATAAAAATGAAGTCATTATTTTGTATGGCATTTCTAGACAGACATGAAATAATGAAATGAGTGGTCAATAATCAGTCAAAATGGAATGAAATTGTTCTAATTGAGACATAGTCAATTCTCAAGGAATATAGTGAAACTCTCAGCAGTATTCATAAGACCATTATAAATGCATCAAGAATATTTTGTCCAGAAAAAAAATTAAAATATATATTATTTCTCCTTGTATTTCATTAATTTCTATTTGTTTTGTATTTTTCCTGTAATGAAGCCACAATACTCAGTTGAATCCTTATTCTCTTAATTAGAATGAATGTGCTAGATAGCATTGCACATCTTCTTTTCAAATCTTCTGAAATCTGACATAATATAAATGCCCTCTGATTCATGAAAATTCATATTAATTTCATAATTCTATTCACTAAGATATTTGTAAAAATTAATAGCCTATGTGCTAATTACCATAAACTGTCATAGTACTTTCCATATTGATATAAATGTTAAAAACTTAATCAGATGGTTTTGTAATAATTGATTATACTGATCAACTATTGTTATGATAATGCTACAGAAAATATCATGCTCAACCTCTGGCATATAATAATAAGTACTGATTTCTGGTTTACATATCTGTGGGTGACCTAAGATAGCTGGGTCATCTAGCTTGAATATAGTACACAGGTTGGGGTCAGTTCTGTTCTATGCATCATTCAGGGTGTGTTCTTTTCATGGCAAGAACAGAAGCATGACAGAGCAAATACAACCATACAAGCATGTCCCAAAGGCTCTGCTTCCCTCATGTCTGCTAACATCACACTGCCTAAGTCAAGCCAAATGACCAAAGCTAAAAAGATATGGATGTATAACAGTACTACAGAGGAGTAAAAACTTAGAGCCAGTAATAAAAATCTTACTATGTCTTTCTCTATTGGCCATACTTTCTCACATTTCTGCTAGAGGCAAAATATATTCTCCTCCATCCTAAAATCCCTGAAAGTATCACTCAATCTTTGTACCATGTTCACAGTCGAGGATCTTGCAGTGTTTATCAGGTCTGGAGGCAGATCCTCTTGATCAAGAGATCAGGAAATGAAAAAGGCAAATACTTTCCAAGACACATCCAACATACAATGGTGTAACCAAAACAGAAAACAATACAATTAACCCTCCCATTCAAAAAGGGGAAGAGCACATAGCAATCTGTGGTTCTTAACAACTCTGAAATCTCTTAGGACTCTTAAGACGAAAGCTTCCAGATTCCCTTGCTCTGGGAGAGAGATAGCCTTTCTCCTTGTCCATTGCCCTCCACGGATATGGCTTTATACTCTGCCATGTCCTTCCTTTTCCATCACCCTTCTATAGGATCACACCCCTAAGTATTCTAAGAGTTCCTTTTTTATCCTGGCTGAATGGGTTGCAACCTAAATAGTTCTTTATCTGGAGGCCATGTCTTCCTGGCAGTTGCCTATTGCAATGATCACCTTTGATTTGCTGAGATTTTCTTTTCCCTGCTTAGAAGTCCCAGAATTTGGGGGCTTTCTACCTTTGCTCTCATTTTTGCTTGCACCTCAGCCAATTCATTCCTAATTTCACCTGTTTTTGAGAGCACCAGCTCACATTTTTAGTTTTTTCCCCTGAAATTTCTTCACTCGCACAATTGAATATATACATTTTATCTGCTGTCCAGGATATTTACAAATAGAAATTTCCCAAATATTTTTCCATTTGTATAGTTTCTTATAAAGATTCATTCCCATTTCTCCATAACTTGTAATAATCTCCCCCCTGCCTACCACCTGGTTTCCCAACTTCTGTCACGTATTTTAGAATTTCTTTATAGCAGCAACCCAATTCTAGGTACTAATTTGTGTTTCAGTCAGTCATTACCATAATAATTCTGCATAAAAAACCACCCTGAAAGTCAATGACATACAACAAGAAACATTTATTCTCATATACACAGACCTGTGGACTAACTGAGGCAGCTCTAGTCTAGCCAGTTCTGTAAGTCTGTTCAGGTGGCTCTGTTTTAGGTTGCAGTTCTGTGGGTTTTGGGGGCCACTCTGTTACACATCTCATTCTGGGGCTCAGGTGGGAGAGGAAGCAGCTATCTGTGGCTTATTACTCTTATAACAAAAGTCAGAAGTTCCCAGAGGAGCAAGTAAAAATATATGTTGTCTCTTAATACCCACATTTCATTGGCCAAGGACAGTAAGACAACCAAGTACAACATTAAGGGAATGAGGAAGTATACATGTCCCATGACAGTTATCTGCTGAACCATAATCTAATCTCTCACATTTGCTCACCAGACAACACTAATGGGGAACCTAAAGATATATGGCTCACATAGTTTTTATTAAATTTCACAAATAAGATTATGAATGGGTCCCTTCCTCTTACCTAATGTGTATAACAATACACACTATTATATATATATATGTTTATATATATAATATGTAGCATGTATTACATACAATTCATTAACTTCAGTTATACCATTATTTTCTTCTCTTCGAATAGAATAAATTGCAAAAAGAAAATTACAAATTTGTGATTATATATTGCTTATTCTCTAATGGAAGTTAGCAAATGAAAAAAGAGTCAAAAAGACTCAAAGTAAGCTAAAATAATAGGAATTTTAGTCTTTCAGCTTAGGAATGCTTTCAGTAATGAAAAAACAAACACAAACAGCATCTGTGAGTGTTACATATTTAAACTCATAAGAGAAAGCTCTAGTGTGTCCTCCTCCTTTCCCCCATCTACACTATTTCTCCTTAATATGTTCCATTGTCCTTTAATGAAGAATGGATACTAATGTACTGATATATTGTAAGATCAATTCTCCCTTATCTCTTTTTTTTCTTTTGAGACAGAGTCTCGCTCTGTCGCCCTGGGAGTGCAGTGGTGGCATCATAGTTCACTGCAACCTCAAACTCCTGGGCTCGAGCAATCCCTCCTCCTCAGCCTCCAGAGTAGCTGGGCTACAGATGCACACCACCATGCCTGGAAAATGTTTTCTGTTTTTAGTATGGACAGGGTCTCATTGCTGCTTAGGCTGGTCTCAAACTCCTGAGCTCAAGCGATCCTCCTGCCTCAGCCTCCCAGAGTGCTAGGATTACAGGCGTGGCTACCACGCCTGGCCTCTCCCTTATCTCTCCCTCTATATAGCCACACCCCTTCCGTATTTTCAAATTTCCATCACATTGGAAATTTTTTAAAATGTCAAGCGTTTGTTATCTGGTATTGCAAAGACCAAAAGGAGAAAAGCTGCTTTTCACAAAGTAGTTTTATTTGTCTGAAACATAATGATTCATTTTATAATTTGGGGGAGATGAGTCATCTGAGTTAGTCCACGTATAGAATTTGTATTTTCACAAAATGTACCAATTAGAATGAAAACATCTCAATTTGTGCCAATGTTTATCTGAAAACAAGATGTGACTAAGCCATAAAACAACAACAACTATGCAATCATATCTCTAGATTCCGTAGAGCATATCTCATTATTTAAAGCAGTTTCAGACAGACCAGAAAGTCCTAGAACCTGGTCCTGGGATGATCCTTTGTAGATGTACAATTATCTGGGAGATAGACACCTTTGTAGGTTCTGATGAAGGCATTGTTTAAAAAAGCTAGTGGTTCAATAAGTGGGTAGAACAAGAATCCCCCTAGTCATAGCCAGGGTTGAAAGTACGGACTTGCTAAAATTTATTTTGTACATTGGATTGTTGTAATCCAATAGTATTTTGTTCTGTTGATTACATTGTTCCAGCTTTAGTCATTGTTATTTCTTTAATTTGGCTCCTATGTCCCTTTGACACACCCCATTGTGCAGGGATTTTTTGTTGTTGTTGTGATGTTGTCATTGTTTATCTCCATTTTTCCTTTTTTTTTTTTTTTTGAACATAGCATTTCCTACTTTCTGGCACTGCAAGAGACTCTAGGATTATTTTATATATTCCCTTCTCCATTGCTGAATCAGTGATTTCTCCAAAGAGCCTTAGTTTCTTTTACTGGAATATTGTATTAGAAATTGAAATGACATTGCTGCTGGGATATCATTGCTGTTAGACCCTCTCAGTTGACATATTGAGGATCTACATCTATGTGTACTAATTTATGTATTTACACAGAACGATAAATATTGCTATATGTTCTATCGGTATCTATGTTAAGCCAAATACAAGTTCATACTGATGTCTTCAATTCTAATCCACTACCATAAAGATCATTCCAGCTTTCTTCTCTTGCTTGCTTGTAACCTCCCACACAAAGAGTGAGAAACCTGGCTCCCAAAATCCACCATCCATTTACTCAGTTTGTCAAGTCCAGCATTCATGTAAAAAGGTTTCAGTATGGTTAACCCACGGAAAATAATTTTAGCAACTTGACTACAATACTCATATGCAATTCCTTTTACATGTAGTCTACACTCATTTCCAAAATTACTTCTGTCAGGACATTTTCCCCCATCCCCTTCAAAGAGATTGTTTCATACATTTGTAATATAGTTAGATTTTTTGTTACAATTTACATTCCATCCTGGGATTTCCTGACCTTCTAAATGAGTTTTCAAATTTGCAAATATTAAGATTCACCATTTGCACACTAAAGTTCCATGGGTTTGGACAAATGCATAGAGTCATGTATCTACCATTAGTTTAGCATACAGAATATTTTACCACCATAAAAAAAAATTCTCTGTCCTTCACCAATTCAACTCTTCTTCTTTTCAAAATATCTGGAAGTTATCAATTTTCTTACTGTCTCTATAGTTTTGCCATTTCAGAATGTCATATAAGTGGAATAATACATTGTACAGTATTTTCAGACTATCTTTTCTTACGTAGCAATAGATACTAAAAATTCATCAACATTTTTGTGTGGATTAGTAAACTCATTCCTTTTTATCACTGAATAGAATTGCATTGTATGAATGTACATAATTTATTTATTCATTCACCTACTGAATGACACCTAAGTTGCTTCCAGTTTTTGCAGATTGTGAATATAATTGTTATAAACTGTCACATGCAGGTTTTCATATCAGTTGGGTAAATGTCCAGAAGCACTAAAGCAGCCTACCATGCTAAGACTATGTTTAGCTTGGTAAGAAACTGTCAAACTGTCTTACAAAGTGGCTGCACCATTTTGCTTTCCCACTAGTATAAATAAGAGTTCCTGTTGTTTCACTTAATCATTGGCAATTGATAGTGTCAATTTTTTAAATTTTAGCCATTCTAATTAGTGCATATTATTATCTCATTGTTGTTTTGTTTTAATTTGCATTTTCCTAATGACAAGTGACAAAAGACAAAAGTCTGCAGCTTGTCTTTTCATTCTCTTAAGTGAGTCTTGCAGAATAGAAGTTTTTAAATTTAATAACACCTGACATCAATTTTTTTCATGCGTTATGCTTTGTTGTTATATCTAAAAACTTATCATCAATCCCAAATTATCTAGATTTTTATCCTTTTTCTTATTATTGTAGTTGAAGTTTTATGCTTTTTCATTTTACAGTTAAGTCTATGACATACCTCCAGCCAATTTTTGTGTAAGGTGTAAGGTCTGTGTCTAGGTCTTTTTTATGCATATTGATCTCCAATTGTTCCAGCACCAATTGTTTAAAGACTATCATTTCTTTATTGAACTACCATTATGCATTAATCAAAAATCAGTTTATTTGTTCAGTGTGGCTCTATTTCTAGAGTACCTATTCTATTGCACAGATCTATGTTTCTGTTATTTCAACAACTAAAATGTCTTAATTACTATGAATGTTAGTAAGCCTTGAAATCAGGAATTATGAGTACTTCAACTTTGGTTCTTTAGAACCAAGTAATCTATTCTAGGATATTTGTCTTTCCATCTAAATGTTCGAATCGGTCTTTCCATATCTATAAAATAGCTTGCTAAAATTTTGATTGAGATTGTGTTGAATCTATTGATCAAGTTGGAAAAATTATTATATAAGCAATATTAAATCTTTCAATCTCTGAACTTGGACTATCTCTTCCTTTACTTATTTCTTATTTGATTTTTTCCATAATCATTTTGCTATTTTCTGCATACAGATTCTACACAGATTTACTTGAAATATACGTATTTTATTTTTGATGTTATTATAAATTTTTTAAAATTGCAATTTCTAATTGTTCATTGCTGGGTTTTAAGAAAGCAATGAAGCTTTGTATATTGATATTGCATCCTGAGACCTTGCTATACATGCTTATTAGTTCCAGAAGTATTTTTACAGTCTTTGGTGTTTTCTAATCTGTGTAATTATTATTACTTTTTCTTATATTATTGCACTGGCTAGTTATTCCAGTACAAAATTGAATAGAAGTGGTAAAAGTGGATATCCTCTCCTTGCTCACAGTTGTGGGGGTAGGTGGTTATTATTTTACAATTAAGTATGATGTTAGGTGTAGATTGTTTTACATTACCTTTAATAGGATGGGGAAGATTTCATATTTTTAGTTTTCAATGACTTTATTATGAATAGTGTTCAGTTTTGTTGAATACTTTTCTTGCATCTACTGATATTATTTTTCTTATTCATTCTGTTAATGGGATGAATTACATAGATTTATGATTTTCCAAGCAGCCTTGCATTTTTACAACGAACTCCACTTAATCATCATATATTATCCTTTTTATATATTGCTGGATTCAATTTGTTAATATTTTTAAAGAATTTTTTGCTTCTATACTTATGGGAGATATTAGATGATAGTTTTCTTTTTTTACAATGTTTTTATCTGTATTTTGTATTAGGATACTTCTGGCCTAACTAAATTAAGAAACATTTTCTCTGTTTCTATTTTGTGGAAAAGATTATGGAGAAATTATGATTTCTTCCCATATGAAAGATTTATCAGAGAACACATCTGTACCTCATGCTTTCTTTTTTGTTCTAGTTTGATTAGTTCTTTCATCTGCTTATATCCTCTTAATTTTTTCTCTTTCTTGAGTTTCCTAATTTAAAATCTTAGGTTATTTATACCAATCTTTCCTTTTTATAATATAGGTACTTACATAAATTGCCCTCTAAGTCCTGCTTTATATGCAATACACAAATTTTGATGTTGTATTTTTATTTTTCATTTTATTTCACTTGAAACTTCTTTACCCTTGAGTTATTTAGAAATGTGTTGTATACTTTCTAAATATTTTAGTACTTTCCATCTCTCTTTCTGCTATTGATTTCTAGATTGAGTCTATTGCAGTCTGAGAATACACAGAGTGTCCCAAAAGTCGCCATACATACATAGGGAAAATGGATAATTGTAGCTAAATGTACCTTTATTTACAAAATATTCATTACAAAATTTTCCTGTGTATGGAGACTTTTAGGACACCTTGTATATATAATTTCTATTCTTTGAATGCGTCAAAGTGTGTTTAATGGCACAGAGATATGACATATCCTGGGGAAATATTCAGGGATGCTTAAAAAGAATGTGAATTCTGTTGTTGTTGGATAGAATATTTTATAAATCAATTAAATAAAGATGATTGATTGTGCTGTTCAGGTTATCTACATCCTTATTACATTTTTGTCTGCTTGATATATCAATTACTGACAGAGGGGTGTTGAAGTCTTCAAATATATTAATAATAAAAAGTTTAGTCTCTTTCTCCTGTCAGTTTTAGCATTTTTGCCTCATGTTTTTTCACACACTGGTATTAGATGCATACAAGTTTAGGATTGTCATGTCGTCTTCAAGAAAAGAATCCTTTATTTTTATGTAATACCCTTCTTTATCCCTGAAAATTTTGCTTGTTTTCCTTTTGCCTTTAGAAATGTCACTGAAAAATCAACTAACCAAAGGCAGATTAATGGAAAAAAACAAGGGTATTTTTCTGAGATGTACACCGAGAATATGGAAAATGGTAGGGGTTTGGGATGAGAGGAGTCAATGTAGGAAATCCCTAAGAATAACACTGCAATCCCTAGAGTTTCTTAGACTCAAGCTACTTTACACCTAGTCTCTAACAATTCATCAAAATTAAAAAATAAGTGCTCCTACCAGTTTATGGCTCAATGGCTTCCTCTTTAGATAAGGGGATCATAGGTGTGATTCTCTGTATTCACCACTCCATATTTTGGGAAACTTTTCCCTTGAACTCATTTGTCTTATAGGTCCAAGAAAGTCATTAAGTGTTCATTTGTAATACTCTTTTTGTCGTAAAGACAGAGTGATGTCTCCCAAGCTTTTTATATGTCAAAACTGACCTTTTTTTTGAAAAAATAAAAAGCTAGTCAAAATACATATATTTTACTTAATAAGACAGTCCCTACAAAGATACATTGAATTGAATTACAGAGGTCGGTTACTAAAGACACCAGGCTGCCTATAAAAGGCAATGACTAATTTACCTCAATCTCCAACTTCTTTTTACATAGATTTTATATCATTATATAAAATTAGATAGCTTTGTTATTTAATTTAAAAGTTGATTGGATTATGGTAAGTTAAATCAAGATGAAATGTTCACTCATTGCTTTGCTTACACATGTTTCTAAGTTATTCAGCACCAAAAAGGGAGAGATTATAATCTTCCACTATGTAATTCTTCAAAGACTCTTATGCCAATTTTTCTTCAATCAACTTAATACTAATACTCTTCTTTCTAAATGGCTGATTATTCAACCAGAGGGAAAGAACAGATAAACAGTCTAACACTGAGAATTGGAAATTAGTACAGAATTAGAAATAATAGGAGCTGTAATTTTGAAAAACCAGGTCTCAGGTTGTTGGTCCCAGTATTTTCATTGGCATTAAGGAATCTTAATAAACTGTGAATCTCATTAGCTAAGATTGCCTTAAGAGCACTCCAGAATTGTGCTTCATAATTGTTCAAGCAGCACAAAGATCAAAAGGGAAGTAGCCACCTTTATTTTAAAGGATGCTCTAAATTAAAATTGTTCAAATTTTAGATCTGTACATGTTCAAGTTTTCTAATTAACATGAATGTTCCTTTCTCCAGGGAACATTTCAGTAATACTGGCTGATTGCATTTTTCACATTCTGCATTTTTTAAATTTTACCTAGGCTTATTACCCATTTTTTAATTTATCTCAGTGAATAAATTTTCCTACATACTCCTACAGAAACATTAAATCATTTGAGTTTTCATGTGCTTTGGTTAGGCATTTCCTTCTCCATCTATTTTATGATTCAGTTATTTCAAGATTCTGACCTAAGAGGGACAACAGAGAAGATGCTGCAGTCTATGTTAAGATATGAAACTTCTGCATTGGACTCTTTATTTTCTTTCCTACCTTAGGTAACTAAGCTTTTCAATCCTTCTAGATAGACAATAAAGTCTCCCAAATCTAGGAGACCTGTAAAGACATTTATTCTTTCCTCCTTGGCAAGTAAGTTCATTTTTAAAATAAGAAAATATCATTTATTCATTAAGGAATAACTACCTGCATTGGCAATCAGTTGGGTGAGCACTGCTATTCAAGGTGTCCCAACTTCCCTTAGTCACAAGGTGAACCTATGACTAAACTAGTTTAAATGAGTCTGTCTTTAAATATGAAGCTTAAGCAAAGTAGAGTAAGGAAGATGGTAGATGGAGTTCAAAGGTCCGCAAGAGTCCTCACCTCCTGGTGAACACACTTGTTTTCCTAGTTACTCAATAAATCACTGACCTGGTGCTTCTAAGAAAGGACTCTGCAGATGTAATTAAGATCCCAAGGCAGTTGAATTAAGAAAGGAAGAGATTATCCTTGGTGGGCTTGGCCTAATTAGATGTACCCTTAAAAGGCATTGAGATTTTCCTTAAGAGAGATATTCAAAGCATGGAAGGGATTTGACACAGGAGAGTTTTGCCATTGCTAGTTTGAAGTAGAGGGCCATGTGGCAAAGAACGTAGGTGGTCTCTAGGAGCTATAGCAGTCCCCAGCTAACAGCCAGTAAGGAAACAGGGACTTCAACCACATGAATAAGCATGGAAGTAGACTCTTTCCCAGAGCTCCCAGATGTTAATTCAACCTGTCAATCAAAGTTGACATCTTGATTTCAACCTTTGAAACCCTAGCAGAGAATTCAGTTATACCATGCCCAGATTTTGACCTACAGAACTATGAGAGAGTAAATGAATGCTATTTCAAGATACTAAATAAAGTTGGGGTAATCTGGTAAACACCAACAGCAAACTGTTAAAGTGGGGAAATGGCTGGAGCTAATTCAGTCCAAAGGCAGCAACGTGAACAGATGATATCAGTATAATATGAGCAGGGCTTTGAAAATAGAAAGAGATAGATGTTATGATGGCAAAACAGGAAATATGGCCTAGTACGTGAGTTAGGGGAATGCCTAAAGAGCTTGTTTATTGGTTCTTGCTACCCAAAATCCCTGAAGTCTTTTGACAACAATCCTTTCTGAGGCTCTTTCCTGAATTACTCAAAATCCTTTCAATAAATTTCCCCTTTGCTTAAGTTAGCCAGATTGTTTTTATTACTTGCAATCAAATCCACTAAGTGATGTGTGCCATGAGACCAAACATACTCCAAAACACTTCCTCCCAAAATGTTTACTAACTCAAGCGCCTTGTAAAAAGTGATCCTGGAACATTCCCTCCCAGGTTTGAAAAGCCTTTTCTCCTCCATCAAAATGTCCCATCATAGCCCAATTTGTGATATTAAAGATGGTGAGTAGGTGAATGAATAACATTGTAGTATGACTGTAGTGCTGTCTTCCTAGGTTTTTTGGCTTGCTTTTTTTGTTTGGATTATACATTTTGCTTAGGAAACTTCCAATGATCTCTTCTTGAGAATGTAAAAGTTGAAGTCAAGCCTAGATTTGCAGTTTCACACTAAGCTGAAGATCAAACTGAAAATTTCGCATGTCTAAGAATGTGCACGTTCTCCTAAAACACAGGCTGCTTATATTTTTGTTTGTTTGGGTGGATGGCTAGCTCTTTGGTTGCTTTTTGTTATAGGCGAAAGTCTATCACATCAGTGCTATTTTCTGTACTAAGTTCTGATTTCATACTATGTGTAATGTATCAGCATTCCTTGGTTGGAGCACATTTGAAACTGCATCATATTCTACATTTATTTGAAACAAAACACTCAACAATATTTTAAATATCTTCATTCCAATATAAATATTTATGCAGATTAGATTGATCAGAGCAGGGAGTATAGTTTAGTTGTTGAGATGGTCTTCTGATGTGTCAACTTGGCTAGACTACAGTCCTCAGTTACTCAATCAAACGGTAACCTAGGTGTTGCTATGGAGGTATTGTGTAAATGTGATTAACGTCCATAATTGGTCCTTATGGTTCCCATAAGGAAAATTATCCTAGATAACCTGGGTGGGACTAACTCAATCAGTTGGAAGAGGTTAAAAGAATTGAGACTTCCCTGAAGAACAATAAATTTTGCTTGTGAACACTAGCTTTAGTCCATAACTGAGAGTTCCAGTCTGCTCTTCCTGATGGGCTGCTCTACCTTTTGAACTTGCCTTGTCTACTTCCCAGCAGTGTAAAGCAATCCTTTACAATAAATCTTTTAATATATATCTTCTACTTGTTTTGCTTCTCTGGCTAAATCCTAGCTGATACAGTGATCATGTCAATCAATTGTACAGCAAACTGAAATGGAACCCTGGCAATTTTTCTTACTAGTTTTTGGAACTTGGTCAAGTTACTATTTGTGCTATTGCTTCTTTAACTGTAAAATGCATATAAAAACCTTTCTTCTAATATTGTTGAAGAGATTAAAGAAATTTATGCATGTAAAATGATTAGAACAAAGCCAAGAATATACTACCTAGTAGTAGAATATGGGAAAATGCTAAATATATACTACTGGTTGTAATTATTTTCATTAAGCCAACATGTTCTGAAAACAACTTGACTTCTGGTTATTGTGCCAAAGCTCCTGCCTGGGGCATTATGCCACAGCAGAACAAAAGTAATTATAGTTTTCTACTCATACTAGGATAATGTTTTCATTTAGTTTTCTCTGCCTAGATCCCCTCTGCCCCATTATTGATCTGGTTAATCCTCTTACACTTTAAAATTTAGCTCATTTAACATCTCCTGTGGTAAGCAAAATAATGCTTTCCCAAATATGCCCATAAATTAATTCCCTGTAAATATGTTACCTGAAATGTCAAGGGATCTTTGCAGATGTGGTTAGAATTGTGATGGGGAGATTATACTGGATTATTTAGGTAAGCCCAAATCTAATCACAAAGTTCCTTAAAAGTGGAAAAGTGCAGGATAACACTGTGAGGACTTGACCTACTAATCGGGCCACAAGCCAAGGAATGCAGGTGACCTCTAAAAACTGGAAAACTCAAGCAAACAAATATGACCAGAACATACAGAAAGGAATGCAGCCCTGTCATAGCTTGATTATAGTCCAGTGAGATCCATGTCAGATTTATGACCTACGTAACTATATTTGTGTTAAGTCACTAATTTTATAGTAATTTGTTACAGCAACAAAAGAAATTAATACATCTCCTTAAGATACTTTTCAGATGTTCAGATAGGGTCAAGTTCCCCTCTGTTTCACCATCCTAAAATCTAGTATCTTCTTCTATCATCATTCTTTTCATATTGCATGATCTGTGCACCTGTCTGCTGCCAGGTGTTTGCACCCAATTTCAAAATTCTGTTGAGATTAATATATACAAAGCCTGGCACAGCAGCCCGACACATAGCAAATGTTTTATAAGGGTTTACTGAATGGAACCACCACTTCAGTGGTTACAGTGAGTTTTCCAAAAAATTTAAAGATGTCACCTGAGAATGGGTCACAGGATGCGTCACCTCTGATCATCTCCCTTTACAGTAACTTGCTCAGTTGAAAGCAAACCAGAGTTTGGGACATCAACTAGTCACGTTCAATTCATTCTTCCCTCAGAATATATTCTTTGCTCAAACAAATAACATCCCCACAGAGTTTGTGATGAAATTTCACCTTTCATCCATACCACCACCTTCTTTGTTAGACTATCTTAAATACTGTCTAAGTTTTCACATGTTTCTTCTCAACCTTCTTCTCTATAGAAGCTAAGTTTTTAAACAAATCAGACTAATACTCAGAATTTTTTATAAGGATCAAAATCTTAGGGTCTCTTCTCTCAGGCATTTACCTTAAATGAAAGGAGGAAGAACACAGCCTGCGGACTTTGAGGAAAAAATCAAAATGTTATACTCTAGCCACACACAGCAATCTTTAGGTGTATCCCTGGTGGGGGCGGGGTGTGTGTGTGTGTGTGTGTGTGTGTGTGTCTGTGTATACTGCCACTGCTAAGGGCAAGTTTCAGAGTTTGTATTAACTAGAAAGATGCAGAATTTATAAGTGAAAATTGATTGGACCCTTATGTGATGGAGAATATTTCATTTTGACTGGGACATCTGGTCATAGTCCTAGGTAAACATGTACATTTCTCCTAGAGCTTGTTCACATAAGCCATGCCTCCAGCGAGTATCAGAAACAAAATTTAACAAAAGGGTCCTGTGGTATCCAGGCACTACTCTTGTCCCACCAGAAATAGCAAGTACCTCTGGGGAAACAAATTGATCATAATGTAGAACAAGGGGGAGAATAATGCTTAAAGGGCTGTGATGTAAACGATCTGAGAACAAGGATTCCCTTATACATAGGAACTGAGCAAACAGGAAGAGAGATATACAATGTCAACACATTAGCATGAACAGAACTCACATAATATGGTCAATCGGGAAATACTGCCTACCCTACATTGGACTCAGGTAGCCTGGTTGCTTTGCTTAGCTCAATTTCTTTTTTTAAACAATACTGAATTCTATTTCTACACTGATGAATCGGATATGATTGATTCTTTCACAAAGGTATTTTGTTGCACCTCATTTTCTTGCAAGGAACATGAACATTTTCAAAATAACATGAACAAAGAGAGACTTTCCTGGTTTGTGAGAATGGAGAATTAACAAGAACAAACCACAAAAATAAAGCCTGGTTTTCCAGTAATTAAAAACTTATAAGGCAATTCCAGTCCTTTTATAACTTCCTTGGGTGAATTTTAAGCTCTCCTTTTCTACAGATGTTTTCTCATCCAAATTTTAGCTTTGCCTGGGTTCCAACTCCACCTGAAGATTTCATTCATGTGCTCAGTACATCATATATGAGACTGACTTACTCTCAGTTCTCTCTTAAATTATTGAAAAAAAGAATCTGATTGTCTGAGTCCAGCAAAGGATTGCGAGCTCTAAAATGTTGTTCTGAGTAATTTAAACTTCTATAAAAAATCAGGAGTATTTTTTTTGGTAAAAATAATATAAAAAGGCATTGAGGCAATCTACTATATTGCCTCAAAGTTGTAGGTGAGGGAATGGGACACAAAAAGACAACCGCCATCTTGCTTCTTCCCGAGCGCTGTCATTTTCAACATTTCCTCCCAGAAGATGATCATCTGTTTCCCACAGAAAACTAAGAAAAACTGCCAAAAGGTCTCCACCCCATCAAGCCCCATACCGCCCCTCCCGAAAGCCCTTAAAAACCCACAGCCTGTATACAGAGCCGGAACTTCTGTCCATCAGTCAGAGGCCCTTCTCAGGTTTCCTTATTAAATCCTGTCTTGTCCTTTGTCCTCCAAAGTTGTTTCTTGCTCTTCTTTTCTCCCCTTATCTGACATTTTGGTGCCAAAACCCGGGCGAGTGTCAGGAGCGGACCTCTTTGCAACCCAGGAAGTTGCGGCAGCTCGTGGATCCCAGAGTGTCCGGCTACCAAGCCTGTCCGACCCTTGCCGTTTCCGCATCCGGAAGCCCCGCCCCTGCAGGATAAGGCAGTCCGCCCCAGCTCTCAGACCAGTTCCTTCCGGGTCAGGTCCGAGTCAGGGGTTTATGCCGACCTGACAGGTGCCACAAGGCTTCCAGATTCTTCTCCTCTCGCTTCTGCTTCTCTTTCGCTTTCCTGGCTTCAGCGGGGAGAGACCATTTGCCGATTCCTTCTCAAACACCCAACAGCCAAACGATTCGCCTGAGCACGGGTCAGAAGTGGCCTCTACACGTCCCCCACAGTACCTGGGGAGCGGGATTCGGCTGTCCCTATATTCTCGGGGAATTTTCGGCAACCTCGGTCGTGGCTTGAGAGCTCGGGACAGCTGATTTGTGGCCGCCCCCTCTCACCATTCTGCCATCTTACCCTTTGGGGCGTCTTCTTAACCTTTCAAACTGGGCCTACAGGGCAACCTAAGAAGAAACGCTTCATTTTCTTTTGTAATATGGCATGGCCCCAATATAAATCAGGTAACGACAACCTATGGCCAGAAAATGGCCCATTTCATTATCAGATCCTTCGCAATCTGGACAGCTTCCTATATAGGAATGGCAAATGGTCAGAAGTCTCCTATGTACAGGCTTTTTCCTATCTCCGCTGGCACTAGTCCTTGTGCCAGGATTGTTCCCCTCACCAAGCTCTTTTACGGGGAGAAAACCCTCCTTCCACTCCGTCCTTTGATCCTGCTGATGAACCCCTTCCTTATGCACCAAGATGCTCTACTTCTTCCTCTGTATCAGCTCCCCATTCCCTTCCCACACCACCATCTCCTGACACCATGACACCCCCACTCCTTTCCTGCCCGTCTCCCCCCATAACTCATCTAAAGATGGGACTCAGTTGGGTCTGGTCTTCACATCTTTTTCCCCTCCAGGAAGTAGCAGGCATAGAAGGCATTGTGTGAGTCCAGGTCACAAAATCAATATACACAAATCAGTAGCATTTCTGTATACCAATAACAAGCTGAGAGTTAGTCAAGGACTCAATACCATTCACAATAGCTACCAAGGAAATAAAATACCTAGGGATATACTTAAACAAGGAGGTGAAAATCTCTACAAGAACTGCAAAACACTGAAGAAAGAAATTGCAGATGACACAAACAAATGGAAAAACAACCCTTGTTTATGTATTGGTAGAATCAACATTGTTAAAATGTTTGTAATGCCCAAAGCAATTTACAAATTCAATGCAACCCTCATCAAAATACCAATGTCACATTTCACAGATCTAGAAAAAAATAATCCTAAAGCTCATTTGAAACCAAAAAAAAAGCCCAAATAGCCAAAGTGATCTTAAACAAATCTGAAAGGATCACATTACCTGACTTCAAATTATACTACAAGGCTATAGTAACTAAAACAATGTGGTACTGTTATAAAAGTAGGGACATAGACCAAAGGAACAGAATAAAGAGCCCAGAAATAAAACCATCTACCTATAACCAACTGATCTTTGACAAGGCAAACAACAACATTCACTGGAGAAAGGAAACCATATTCAATAAGTGGTACTGGGAAAATTGGATAGCCACATGCAGAAGAATGAAACAGGACCTCTGTCTCTCACCATATACAAAAACTAGTTGAAGATGGATAAAAGACTTAAATGTAAGCCATGAAACCATAAAAAGTTTAGAAGAAAACATAGGAAACACTCTTCTAGACATTTGCCTAGGCAAAAAATCTGTGACTAACAACCCAAAGGCAAATATAGCAACGACGAAAATAAACAAATGGGACTTAATTAAATTAAAAAGCTCTGGCTCAGGGGACAAAGGCAATATATGTAACCTAAACATTTGTACTCCCATAATATGCTGAAATAAATAAATAAATAATGAAAACATAAAACAATGAAAAGCTTCTGCACAACAAAGGAAATAATCAACAGAGTGAATACACCACCTATAGAATGGAAGATGTTTGCAAACTATACATCCAATAAAGGACTGATATCCAGAATCTACCAAGAACTCAAACAAAACAGCAAGGAAAAAGATCAAATAACTCCATCATAAAGTGAACAAAAAACAGGAATAGAAATTTTTCAAAAGAAGATAGATAAATGGCCAAAAAATATATGAAAAAATGCTCAACATCATTAATCATCAGGGAAATGTAAATTAAAACTACAATGAAATACCACCTTACCCCTGTCAGAATGCTCACTATTAAAAGGACAAAATTTTCTGGCATGGATGCAGAGAAAAAGGAATGTCTTTTATGCTTTGGTGGGACTGAAAATTAGTACAACCTCTATGAAAAACAATATGGAGGTTCCTCAAAGAAATACATGTAGACCTACCATTCTATCCAGTAATCGCGCTCCTATCTAACCAAAGAAAGTCATTTTATCAAAAAGACACTTTCACTCGAATGTTTATCATTCAGTTCACAATTGCAAGGATGTGGAATCAATCTAAGTGCCCATCAATTCACGAGTGGATAAAGAAAATGTATGCACGTATGTATGTGTGTGTATGTATGTGTATATATACATACAAGTGGATGTATATATACACTGAGTCACTGAGCCGCCGCCGACGACTCAGCAGCCTCTCCCTTGAGTTCCCTCGCTTCCCGACGCTCTGTCCCCCTGCCCACTTTCTCCGGCCGCAGCCTTCTGCAGGCAGTTTCCATCGAGGAAAAGGTATCGTACGTCCGCTATCCAGAACCTCCACTCTTTCAACCCCTTTGCTGATGCAAGTAAGGGTGATGACCTGCTTCCTGCTAGCGCTGAAGATTATACACACACACACACACATCATGGAATACTACTCAACCATGAAAAGAAATCAAACGATGTTGTTTGCAGAAGCTTGGATGGAACTGGAGACCATTATCCTAAGTGTAGTATTTCAGGGAAGGAAAACCAAACACCATACGTTTTCACTAAGGAGTAGGAACTAAATACAAAATGATATAAAAGTCGTGAAAAACCAAGAAGTTGAGAAGGTGGGGACATGAGGGATAAAAACTTACCTACGGGGTACAGTGAACACTATTCTTATGATTGGCACACCAAAAGTCCTGACTTAAGCATTATATTAATACAATGTATCCCATGTAATAAAAACACGTTTACCCCCTTAATATTTTGAAGTAAAAAAAGAAAAGAAATTAAGGACATCTGAACAAAATATGGACTTGGTTAACAATAATGTATCAATACTGGCTCATTAATGGTAACGAATATATCCTAAGAATATATGATATTAACAATAGGGAAAATTGGATGAGAGAATGATGGAAAATTGGATGAGAGAATGATGTATATGGGAACTCGATACTTTTTCTTCTAAAAAGTGTAGTTTATTAAAATGAATAAATAAACAAACTCCTTTTTCTAGACCTGGAAATGAAGATACCATGTCTACATAAAACAGCAATAATGAAACATGTTGTTCTTAGTCTTTATTCTTTAATTTCTCTGATACATGGATTTTAAGAATCAGATATATATATATATATTACCTACTTGCCTGTCCATATGCTTATATTATGTATCATTTGAATTTTCTCATTTAGAATCAGATTATTCCCATCTGTGCACTTTTGCCTATATATACAAATTTTACTCACCATGCTGGGGTTACTGGCTTCAATGGCATGTTACTTTGTATCAGTTGACTCAAAATGTCTCTTCTCCCTCTCTGATTCCATGAGTTGCTACAAGTATTTGTTGATTTGGATGGTTGGTTATTTATGTTCTCAGATATTTTGATGCGATGGAATATATTAACACAATTTCTAACTTTCAGCCTCCTCTGGTAAACATTCTTGGTTACTGTAGAAAATTTTTAACAAAGTGTTTACTTGATTTCTCAGAATTTTATTTATTTAAATTTTCATTGTTTCCAACCTACCTCACTGAGAGAGAGAGAAGGGAAAGAAAAATAATTAAAATAGATTTATGCTTCAGGGGATCAATGAACACTTGAAATTTAATGTAAATGGTAGAGTGATTGTGTGTTTTTCTAGGGAGAATATCTATATTTTTCATAAGGTTCTCAAAGAAATGTATGAATCAAAAGATAGTTAAGAATCTGTCATCCATAAGTTTTGCCCTCAGTGCTATAGGTCAGGGGTTTTGTGACAGTTTTATAAAATGAATTGGCTGAGAAAGCATTAAAAACATTATTGGGACATAGTGCCAATTTTCTTTTTGAATTAATAATCATATTAGTAATATTTCTAGAGTGCTAGTTGAACTATCACCACTAGCCACAAATTGGAATTTATATTAAAAGGGAAAAAAGGTTTCAAAAAGGAAATTCTTAAATGTTTATTTTAAATTTTTGTGAATTTATATTCTACTGAGTATTAACTTTTTCTCACACCATTATAATTTATATTTCCTCTTTATAAATACTGCGTGTCTTCTGATCGTTTTTCATGGGTGGTCTTAGTGTTTGAATTAACAGTTTAAATGCAAATTCTCAAGCATTTTATGAATGGGAGGACATCTGATTATTAGCCATACTCTGTGAGTCCAAACTTCCTATTGTGGATCTAGTTCCCTCCCTCTGTGCTCACCATGGTGATGCTGAAAAACAAATAAATAAATAAACACAGTCCCTGCCCTAAAGAGGTACAAAATGCATCAGAGAAAATAGGTACAGCCATTACAGAGCCTGCTACATAGTACATTCAGGAAATGTGTGCTGAAAAATGATTTCTTTTTTTCCAAACAGCAATTTGTCCTTGAATCCAAAAACCTCCAACTGAAGTGATAATACGTTATTCAAAGGGACCACTTCTTTTTGTGTGTTCCCATAGCAATTGTTTATATTACTTGATTATATTATTCTAATATATAATTTAATTTTCTTGCACTTATTTCATTAATGTTTTTACCTGTACATTACCATATGAATCTATTAATATATTGTGAGATCTATAACTGTGATAGCCTCATAATATTTGAAAAGTAAGTCATTCAAGTGCCAAGTCTCAGTTTATATATCTTTTAAATGGGGTAAATAATCCGTTCACATACTGTATTACTTCCTAAAATGCATTTCACTGATTTTAACATGTGCAAACACTCTAAGCTTATTAGGGACAAAAGAAACTCCATAGCAATAATATTGTACAAAATATGTCATAGAATTAAGTTTAGAAGTATGTTCAACTAATGGGATGGCCTGTGAAACCTTATTATATCCAGTGTCACTTTGCTAAGCATAAGGTTCATCTTTAGGTCATCTGTAAGAAGAGAATTAATTGGCTTCTTAAAATTTTGAATTATGATATTTTGTTTGCAAGACATGCCCAGGGACTTCAGTAATGTTCACATTTGTTGAAATTACCAACCAATGAAAAGGAATACAGATGCACATCTCAAACTCATTTCTGTAGATACTGTTTTTTAATTTACTAACATTAAATGAAATGACACCTAAAGCTGATTTTTCTGAGAATCCCAGGGTGACAATATGCTAACGTAAACATCGAGCATATTTGTGGCATCTCATGTATTATAGTGGGTTTATTTATGTCCTCTACAAAGATATGTTCAAGTCCTAATCCTCAGTACACATGAGTGTAACCTTATTTGGGTGTCATCTTTGCAAAGGTAATAAAGTTAAGACGATGACATATGAGGTTAGAGTGGACCAGAAATCTAATGACTTGTGTTTTTATAAGAGAAAGGGAAGAGAGATTTGAACACAGAGGCACAGAGGGAAGATACAGAGGGAAGAAGACTATGTGATGATAGAAACGGAGATTAGAGTGATGCAGCTGTAAACCAAGGAATGCCAAGGCTTATTGGCAACCGTCATAAACTAGGAAGAGGCAAGGAAGGATTTTTCCCTAGAGCCTTCAGAGGAAGCCTGGCACTGCCAACTCCTTGATTTCAGATTTCTAGCTTCAGAATTATTGGAGAATAAATTTTTATTATTCTAAGCCACACAATTTTTAGTATTTCTTCACAGTAGTGCTAGGAAATTTTATTTTAATATATATAAGTGTATGTAATAAATGTACATGTATTGTGTACACACATATACATGTACACACATCCTCAAATAGAAGATATTGAATATTATCATAGAGACATATATTGATAAATTCCAAATGGAATTTCCAAAATATTTGCATAAAAAAGATAGATGAAACTGTTATATAATGATTGTTATTATTTGAACTAACAATATTTGAGTATCTAATGTAGACTATATGCTGTGCCAGGTGCTGGGGATCCAAGACGAATCTTGGTCTAGGGGTAGATAGAGATACATAACAGAGTAAATGTCATTTGTTGAAAATTAGCTGATAGACACCTACACTGAATTTTATGGTAAGAATATCAGATTATGTACCAACCGGCTCACAAAAACAACGAATTCTCTGCATGATGGGTTTATGGATTGCTCTTAATTTCCTTAACGCACCATTTTATAGTTTAAAAAAAAATCCCATATAATAAAATTGTAATATTTATATAATCATAAAGATAATCTAAATATAAAACACTGTATCGAATATTATCTGGTATTTATTCCTTCCTCAACCTAAAGACTGTATGTGTCCATTGAAAAAGGGCCAGAAGGCCGGGCGCAGTGGCTCACGCCTGTAATCCTAGCACTCTGGGAGGCCGAGGCGGGCAGATTGTTTGAGCTCAGGAGTTCAAAACCAGCCTGAGTAAGAGCGAGACCCCATCTCTACTAAAAATAGAAAGAAATTAATTGGACAACTAAAAATATATAGAAAAATTAGCCGGGCATGGTGGTGCATGCCTGTAGTCCCAGCTACTTGGGAGGCTGAGGCAGGAGGATCGCCCGAGCCCAGGAGTTTGAGGTTACTGTGAGCTAGGCTGATGCCACGGCACTCACTCTAGCCTGGGCAAAAACAATGAGACTCTGTCTCAAAAAAAAAAAAAAAGGGCCAGAAGAAAACATATTTCTTAAATAATTGTATTTTAGTGGGAGAGATATGGGTGGTCTTTATGTTCTTATTTATACTTCCAGATTTTCAAAATTCTTTATGTTGAAAAGTACTGTTTTCATAGTTAGAAAATTATTTGTTTAAAAAGTTTTAAAACATAATACTGAAAGTGCTTAGTTACTAATTTAATTATGATAATATTTTATTTCCTGAATATTTTTTATTTAAAATGTTATATTCTGACTATCCCCAATGCTTTTCATCACTTCTGGACAATTTTGTCTTAGTTATGTGTTTTAAATATTTATAACATAGTTGCTAATTACCTCATTAATATCTCTTTTATTCACCATGAACATTAATGTGCACACTCAACTCTAGGTTTCTCCCACTGTGAGTTGCGTAGGTTCAAAAGGTCTGCATATTTGTATTGCTTATTTTATGTTTTTAATCTCTCCACCAAGTGGCTCAAAGCTACTTTGACAAAGAGATAAAGTGAATGAATCATCTACTTCTTTCTCATTACTCAGAGTTTCATTCTCCAGATGTAAAAATCTCTCTATTTTCCTTTCTGGATTTGCAAATGACAGATACTCATATTTTGGGGCATTTTGGAACTCTTGATCTTACAGAGCATTGATTCATCAAAAATAACATTATTCTATGCATATTACAATACTAAATAGATCAGAATACATACCATATTATCATGGGAGGAACTATTTCCTCAATGAAAAGTTATTTTTTCAAAACACCAAAGGAAGATGGGTTTAAAGCAGTAAAATGTCCATGTTAACATGGATTGTTTTTTCTGATTTGTGACATTTTACTAACCCTTAATTAGGGTTATTTTCCCCTTAATTTGAATCTTTCACGTTTTTCAAAGATTTGCTTAATTTTGACTGTTTTTTGTTAATTCCAGTTTTGCTATAAAATTAAATGTTTATATAAATAAAAATATTATTATTAATATATATATAATTAAGATAGCCGTAAAAAGACTCTTGCATTATGTTACACAGAATCAGGGAGTTTTGGAATGTATCATGTTCTCTTGTATTCTACTCCTAGGCCTATTACTGGATTTCATAAACTATTATAATCTCACCGTATAATATTAATATATCTGCTTGAAGTAAGCACATGCTTGGAACATAGTAAGTATATAATAAAAACTAGTGTATTGAATTGCATTGAATTTGATTTCACTTTCACAAAACTAATATTCCTCTGGAAAAAGATGAATACATTTTTAAAGTACACATTAGCATAGGTTAAATAAAAATGTTTCTTTTTGTTTGTTAAATTGCCTAATGCATTACCATCTCCTTCTGGGCATTGTGTTTTGTTTAAATGCTTCTGCACTTTCAACCTGTGACAAAGCTATGGTTCCCCAGAGCATGCAATCCACTAAAATTTAGTATTCCAGACAGTATCCTTCACCCCTTTTAACCTACATTCTAATAAAGCAGTTGAAAATAAGTGTCTTTTGTTTTAATTTCATGTACTTTGATTTTCTTTAAAGATTTGAATTCATAATAACTTAGACACTGTTGCAGCATTATTAACTTTTCAAAAAGAAAAGAAACAAAGAAAGAGCCTGCGAATCATGTAACCTAGTGAAGAACAATTCATACAATGAATATAATCAATAGGTTATAGATAGGGGAGATTATCATACATTTTGTTATTTTGTTTTTATTTTTAAAGATGTAATTCTTTATTTAAAAAGTGAAAGTTAAGTGGTTTTAACTGGCAGAGTAGGTATTTAAAAGCAAATTATTTTTTTAAAATGTTGTAATTTTCTTACCAATCATTAACTTTTCTGATTCTTAAAATACATTCAAATTTCAGCATACTGTAGTGGAAAAAGATGAATTCAGAATACTAGTTTAATAAATTGCCTTCATTCTTCAGAACCATATTCAGATATTTTCTCTTCCAGGAACTTCAGTCTCATTAAGACAAAATAATGCTATAACGTAACTCAAACTGTTCACCTGAATCAGAGAAGTACATTCGCTTATTCAACCAGTACTTATTAATCACCTACTATGTGTCAGACACTGTTCTTTCCAAGTTGCTAGACCTCTGATGGAAAGATATGCAATATCTGCCATAAATAAATTAATAAGAAAATATCATATAGTAATAAGTGCTATTCAGATACTGAAAATATAATCATGTAATAATGATTGGGTTCTTTTCTCTGAGGAGGTGGCACTTTCATGATAGGAAGAACCTAGCCATTAAAGAAATAGAGAAAAAAGTCTTCCAGACAGAGGGAATACTTAGTGCAAACACCTTGTATTGGAAAGAAGCTCAGATGTATAAAGACCACATTGAGTGAGGGGCAGAACAGTATGAAATGAGATTACAAGGAAAGGCAGGGGTTTTATAAACCAGAGGAAGAAATGTGAATTACATTTTTTTAATAAAAAATTTATCAAGTTTTAATTGAATTATTATTTTATATAATTCAATGCAAAGGGAAAATATATATGAATTACCATATTATGAAAAACAGAGCATCAATTTGTAGATTTGTTTAGAGTGTTTAGGTTACCTGATTAATTCAAGCCAGAGTTTCTACATTTTAAAGGGATCAAGAGACTACAAAATCAACTGATTTACTTCTTCAAAGGACCATCTGGTTGCTACATGAAGATTGGTTTGAAAATTGAAGAAAGATACTTATTAAATAACTTTTGTAGTCTTCTGTGCAAGAGGTGGTAGAGCAGGTCCAGGACATAAGAGTGAGGCTGGAATTCAAAGCATGTTTTGGAGATAGAGTCAATAAGACTTGCTGATGAAATGGAGGTAAGATTTCAAGAAAGAAAGATGACACAGATTTTTTTTTTTTTTTCTGAAGCAAGTGAGTATCCCCTTAATGAGTTTATAGCAGGAGGAAGGAATAGGGGATAAATGAGCTGGTGTGAGCTGTAAGAAGTGTTTTAGTTCTACCATGTTAATTGTGAGATGTTTAAAATTTCAAGTAGAAGGTTAAGCAAGAAGTTGGATATAGGAGCCTGGAGTTCCAAGAAATGGAACTGGAGGACGGGAGATACTATCTGGAAATAATTTGATCTTAAGTCTTCTTCTTCTTTTTTTTTTTTTTTTTTTTTTTTTCTGAGGCAGAGTATAACTCTGTTGCCCGGGCTAGAGTGCCGTGGCGTCAGCCTAGCTCACAACAACCTCAAACTCCTGGACTCAAGCAATCCTCCTGCCTCAGCCTCCCCAGTAGCTAGGATTGCAAGCATGCACCATCATGCTCAGCTAATTTTTTCTATATATTTTTAGTTGTCCAATTAATTTCTTTCTATTTTTAGTAGAGACGGGGTCTCGCTCTTGCTCAGGCTGGTCTCGAACTCCTGAGCTCAAACGATCCACCCACCTCAGCCTCTAAGAGTGCTAGGATTACAGGCGTGAGACACCGTGCCCGGCCTTAGGTCTTCTTTAAATCCATGGGAATGAGAGAAATCTCCAGAAAATATTAAGTGGATAAAAAATGATACAGTGAAAAAAAAATGGATGAAATCCTGAATTATTCTAACATATGTTTGAATATAGTAGACAAAGAGCAACCAAAAATTGTACCCTAAAAAGAAAAAAAAATAAAAAAACAAAAAACAAAACAAAAAAAAACATTTAGAGGATACAAGAAAAAGAACATTCACTTCACCAAAATCTGCATTTGTTCTTCTAATAGTAGACTCAGATAAATATCATAGATATTTTCTTGTTCATATGGGGGAAAAATTTTAACACATCTAGTATGGGCCCGGAACACTTGTATTTATATAAATAAATAAAAATAGTAATTGCATGTAAATATGCAAAAGCAACTTATAGAGAGTATTTACAGCATGTTTTTAAAATAAAAGGAATATTGACTTTAAAAAACAAAAAATCACAATGGAGAGTGGCCTTTGAGGTAGGAAGAAAACTAGAAGAGGGAGATGTGATGGAAGTCAAGAGAACAGTTGTTTACAGAAGCAGAAATGGACAATTATGTCTAATATGACTGGAATTTGATCAAGATATAAACAGAAAATGAACATTGGATTTGGTGCCACGAAGGTCATGGATGACATTGACAACAACAGTCTCAGTGGAGGAGTCATGATCAAATCTTTGCAGGAGCAGACTAAAGAAAGAATTGAAGAAGTAGAGATAGTGACTTTAAATAATTCCTTCAAGTTATTTTTTTAGAAAGTGCAACAGAAAGGTGAGGTAGTTATTGGAAGGGAATTCAGGCCAAGGTGAGGTGATATTTTTTTAGGGTGTAGTTTTTATGTTTTTTGTTATTTAGTGTTAAGATAGGCATTATTAAAGCCTGTTTGGCTGTAGATAGGAAAGGTTCAGTAGAGAGGAAGAAATGGATATATAAAAGAGAAAGAGATCATTCCTGGGGAAAGGTCTTGAGAAATCAAAAGGGCTTAGATCTGGAGCACATGTGCAGGGGTTGGCCTTTGACAGAAGTCAGAATTCTTTACCCATCATTTCAAAAAGAAAGATGGAGAGTGAAAGTATATATCCACATGAGATTATCACGGAGAGGGGAGAGAGGAAGAGGAAGGGATTTGTTTGACAAATCTCCAAATTTATTTTAAAACAGAAATTGGTAGGAGGAAGTATGAAACTGTGTCTTTCCAAATGTTGTAATCCTGCAATGGTACCTGTAGAAAGTAAGAAGACTGAGCTAAAAGATATCAGTTTTCTCAAAAAGTGACATACCATCTTTGTAAATTAAATTCTGGTGAAGATCAGGATTCTGATTTCTAAAGTGTCCACAAAAGTGACCCCTAGCAATGAAACCACCAATGTGATCATGCCATACACTGACAAAGGGCAATGAAGCAAAAGGAAAAAAAAAAAAAAGCCCTGAAAAGAGAATATGAAATGTACAAAAGAAGGACTGACACAACACAGTCCAGTCGCTTTGACAAGGAAAGCTTTGGTCATGGGACCTGGATTAAAACTCTCCCATAACAGGTGAGAGAAGAGAAAGCTTTATTTGTTTGCAGCAGGAGAGTCAGTCTAAAAGTAAGAGTGACTTCTGGCGGTTAGCGGAAGTATTTTTTTGTCATCGTAGTGTGGTTGTTTTGTTTGTTTATGTTACAGGTACTTTAGTAGATCAGGAGAAAAGGGAAACAAGAAAGGAACATGGGCAGGGGAGGATGAGGCAAAGATTAATTAATAACCTTCAGTTTCTGGAAACAGATGGTTTAAGGACAAGCTAGTCCAGTCCAGACAAAGTACATTCTGTAGTATGCTTGTATCAAAACATCACATGTACCCCATAAATATGTCCAACTGTTAGGTATTCACAATAATTAAAAATAAATTTTAAAAAAACAGGCCATTTGGCAAGTTCAGAAAAGAAGTGCTTAGTCTCTGGTTTCTTAATTCTTTGTTAGGCAATGGTTGTGCAAATTTCTTAACGCTTTACACTAGGAAGGGAAATTACTGGGGCAAGTTAATAGAGAAAAGGGAATCCACCTCTGGGATTAAAGGCAAAGAGCAGAGGGAAAGAGCGGCAAACTGATTCCCCTAAGACCACAGCTATGTCTTTACCTTGTAGCTAACCTCCCTTGAATCATAATGATTTAGTAGTAATGGTAGTAGTCTGTAGATTGAAAGTTTGAAATGTAACCCCACAAACAGGGTGACCTGTTGATATTGCTGGCTTGAAACATCTAGTAACAATTCAATCCATTAAGGAACAAACTAGAACCCAAAATTTTAAATCATGAGAATGGATGTTTCCCTAGAAAATAAGATTACAGAACTTGCATAGAAGAAAATATTTTAGGAAAAAAAACTTTAATTTTTTCCCATCTTAAAATGATGAATAAAAATTTCTTTTGTGTGTTTGATGATTTTTCAGTAATAATAAAAAGGGTCTTATTCATCATTGTTATTATGAGTTAGAATAACTCTGACTTTACACAAGCAAAATGAAGTAAATTCTTAACAAATAATGATTTCTTAAAAGTAATTATTTGAGAGAAACTCACTGATATATAATACAATTAAAATTATATATAATAAACAGTTCACTTATCCTAGATATCTATAAAAATAGGTATTTAAGTATAATAATTAATATCTCCTCATGTAGGAAAATATTAAAAATTGGCTAGTCTTGGTCTATGCTTTTATAAAATTTGTGTCACTTTTTTCTCTGTTTGGGTCCATAATTTTTTTCTTTATTCTCACATCATACTCATTGAATTAATAATACCAGCTAGTTGCTCGAAACTTAGATATTTCTTCTATGCCTATTTGAATAAGTGCTGGGATGCTTTTCTTAGTTTCTCGGCGTGGCACAATCCAGATGATAGGTGTCAAAGTCTCTATGTATTTGTGGATGACTCTAAACTCCTGGTTCAGTATATAGGATAACTAGGCTTTACAGTGGGAGACATAATGAACAAGTAGAACTTTATTCCCCCTCTTCTTTGACTCAGTTCTAAACATGGAGCTACCAATAGGGCAGTGTGGTTGAGGAAAATGACTGTGGACATGGGAGATGGGAATTGTAGTTGTGCATTGGATAGAAGAAATCCTTTAGTTTCTTCAGGGTATAAAATGAACAATTCTTTTCTGCCACAAACTGATAAATTTTAGCACTATTTTTGCTCAGGGTTATGGAAGAGAAGAGAAGAGAAGAGAAGAGAAGAGAAGAGAAGAGAAGAGAAGAGAAGAGAAGAGAAGAGAAGAGAAGAGAAGAGAAGAGAAGAGAGAAAATAAATAAATATAAATCACTGTGGGACCAAAGCAGCTATGATTTGTAAAGGAGGCCCAGACAGCCTTTAAGGGATTTACAAAACTGAAACTTTGACATCACACCCAAGAGATAGATGTATTTTGTAGAAAGATCATTGCCTATGGAGTCATTAGACCTGGATAATTCAAACTTACCACTTTTTAATTGCACAGCTTTAAGCAAATCATCTTATGTCTTTGAGCTTTTGGTTTATTTTCTTTAAAAATTTGGTAGACCATCTTTCATGATTTTCCTAAAAGAGTGGCTGTGAAGATCAACTCAATAATATAAGGGATGCCATTGAGAAACATTTTGTCCTCTGAAAGTACCAAAGAACGTGTTTGTAGTAGTTATCTCTTGCTACACAACAAATTAATATCTATTGATTTAAAACCAATAATAAATATGTACTAATTTATGCAGTAGCTTTGGGTTAGGGATTCAGAAATGGCTCACCATGGGTGGTTCTGGCTTGTGATTTATCAAATAGTTGCAGTCAAGTTGTCGGCTGGAGCTGGAGATATCTGAAGATTTGACTGGGACAAAAGAATCAATTTCCAAGATGTCTCATTTACATGGATGGCAGTTTTGTGCTGGCTGTTGGCAGGAAGCCTCAGTTCCTTGCCACATGGACCTTACCATAGGACTGCTTGAGCAGTTGCAAGGGACTGAATGATTATGTCCCCCCAAAATTTATGTGTTGAAATTCTAACACCTAAAGTGATGATATTAGGAGGTGGAAATCTGGGAGGTGATTAGATCATGGGGCAGAACTCTCATGAGTGGAATTAGTACTCTTGTAAAAAAGAACTCACAGACAACCCTCATCCCTTCTGCCATGTGAGGCTACAGGAGAAGACAGCCATCTGTCAGAAAGTGGGCCCTGAGGAGACACCAAACCTGTCAGTGCCTTGATCTGGGACTTCCCAGCCTTAATAACTGTGAGAAATTAATTTCTGTCATTTATAAGCCATCCACTCTGGTATTTTCTTATCACAGAACAAATATACTAAGACAGCATCCTCATGACACAGCAGCTGGCTTCCCTCTGGTTGAGGAAGCAAAAAAAGAGCAAGGCAGAAGAAAGGTACCATATATTAATATTTTATGTGAGGCTCACACACCATCCATCATTTCCACAGTATCTTATGATTACTCAGGCAAGCCTTATTCAGCAAGAGCTGGAATGAAATCCATCCAAATACATGAATTCCAGGAGACAAGAATCACTTGTGGGGTGTCAGGGAAGTATCTTGAAGTCTTCCTACCACAATACTTTTAAAATGTCTGTGCTTGGAGTTCTGAAGGGAGGAGAATTTTAGCTCTTTTATAAATTTTCTTAAGATATATCGATCTATTTATTTTACTCCATCTTGAGCCCATTTGGGGTTTATGTTTTACTAGAAACATTTATTTAAATAGATTTTCAGTATGCTATGATAAGTTTATAGGGGCAGGTTTTAAAGTGAGCAAAGGGGACCCAGCAATAGGTTACTCTGCTAGGTAGTAAGACAGATTTCAAATACAAAGAAAAGTGATTGAAAGTAAGAAGTGAGGATAAGCGTATTTATTAGTCCGAAAGAATGAAAAATGACCCAAACTACTAAACATGGTTCTAAACATTACTGAGACCAGAAGTCAAAAGGATCTGATGCTGAAAATGTAAAGCATCACTCTAGGCATTTTCTAAGTCTCCCTGACTAGGAGCAGGATTATTTCTGAAGTACAATGAAAAGTTGAGATGGCAGATGGAATGATTTAGCAACAATTGTGAATAGTAGACAATCTAGGTTAGGGAACCAGACAAGTCATATTTTACTTCATTTTTTTTTTATCATAACACTTCATTTGCTCAATTTCCTAAAGCTAGTTCCTTGAGCAATTTATCTAGTAGATTTAGAGGCTAACATTGCTTGATCCATAGGCGATAGTAGTGAGATTTGCTTTGCCACCCAGCCTTTTTCAGAAAAAAAAGAAAAAGAAAGAAAAGGATTTCATTTATTGACCATAGACACATTCCTGTGCCACTTCGTTTTTCTTATTTTAGCCACTGAGTTAAACTCCAGGATTAAAATGGTGCAGAATCTCTTCCCTAGCGTTGCAAATTAACATTGATACATTTAAAAATACTTCCACATAGGTCAACTAAAGAATGAATCACATTTTCATGAAAAAGAAGAAACAAAAAGAAAAAAAAAATCATTTGGTCCAGTTAAAGACCATAATGGTAGTTTTCCCATTCTTCAACAATTATTTATTCAGCACTGGTTATGCATTAGGTAGTATTGTAAGTGCCTGGACTAGAAAACTAATAAAAATGATAAATACCTCTTTCTAAATCTTATATTGTAGTGAGAGAGATAATAAGACAGATAAGTAAAGGAGGGTACATGGTAATCATTACTGAAGGAGGAAAAAATCAATTAAGTGGGTTAGGTGTGTAGGAGAATGGTTGAAATTTAGATGAGGGGGACAAGTACAGTCCTTACTGAGAAACTGATATTTGAGTAACTACCCAAAGGACATGATGAGAGGGAAGAGTGTTCCAGGTAAAGTATATGACACTCAGGACAGGTGCCATTTTAGTGCCCAGATTCTGGTACAGTTCCTGTATAGTGATTCAACAATAAAATATATTTTGAACAAAGAAAGAATCTCCACACGAAGGAAAGAAATCTCTTAGAATATCTTTAATTTTTAGTCATTTTATTTATTTTAGCAAATAAATGGTGCCCTCCTCAGAATGAAAACTTCCAGTGAAAATTATTGATAGTAAAGGGGAAAAGGCAGGAATTTATAGACCAGGGGATAAGATAGAAAATATTATGATTGGTAACAGACAAAGAAATACAGTATGTAAGTTACCTGAGGGATAAACGCTAAAGCTTATCTTTATGTTCTGATGAATTGATCTTATTTCATACATCTCTGCTTTCTAGTCATTTTGTCAAAGCAAAAAGCAATTTTTTTTACTGGATTGTTCACATGTATTATTATTATTATTATTTTTTTTTTTTTGAGACAGTGTCTCACTTTTGTTGCCTGGGCTAGAGTTAGTCCTGTGGTGTCAGCCTAGCTCACAACAACCTCAAACTCCTGGGCTCAAGTGATCCTACAGCCTCAGCCTCTTGAGTAGCTGGGACTACAGGCATAAGCCACCACTCCCGGCTAATTTTTTATTTCTATTTTTAGTTGACTTGCTAATTTTTTCTATTTTTAGTAGAGACGGGGTCTTGCTCTTGCTCAGGCTGGTCTCCAACTCCTGAGCTCAAGTGATCCTCCCGCCTCGGCCTCCCAGAGTGCTAGGATTACAGGTGTGAGCCACGGCACCTGGCCCACATGTTTTATTTTTTTTAGAAACATTTTACCAGGGGCCAACCTTAGGCAATGTTTCCTCATTGTGGATACGGCAAAGCTTTGCACATTTCACTTTTTGCTCTGGCAAAAGCAAATGCCTTTTTTGCTCTGGCATTCTTATCTATCCTCTCTCCTCCTACTCAGCACGCTTGTCTTCTCCAAGCACCATGTATCTTAGGACACATTTGCTTAAGTTAGTTTATTTGACATGTATTACCCATGATAGAATGTGCATCCCTTCAGGGAAAAGACAGTTTAGTATTCATCTTTAGATCTTTAGTGTGGAGCATAGTAACAGGGACCTAAATGTGGGCTCATACATGGTTGTTGAATGAATCTGATTCTCATGATCCTTTTTATAACTTAAGAATCTGAGCACAAAAAGCTAGGTGGTTTGTCAGAGTTTTCAGAACCGTCAAGCAATAGGGCTAAAGCTAGTACTTGAGTATCTTGACACCAAGAAACAATAGCTTGACTATCTAAACAAAAAAGGATTGCTGCTTTTCAGCATGAGATTGTCATCAGAGAATTCAGTTTCTAAAAAGTTTTTAAGAACCATTCCAGAGAAACTTGAGATAGTTTATAACTGTCATAAGTGCAATTAGAGATAGAAGTGAATAAAACTTAAGGGGGAAAAACACATCAATGCCTATTTCAGTGAGAGTCACTACATGTAGAGTTAATGGTCTGCATGGAATGCAAAAAATCAACCAAAAATAACTTCACTCCTTTTAAAAATGCTGTGAACATTCTTATAAGAGTTTACTGCATTTTTAAAATTTCAGTGCTCTCATAAGTCTTTGAGATAATGCAGCAAGGTGCACATAAACACACCCTACCAAAAATATTTTTAATATGAGCAATGAACTCCCCACCCAATCTTCCATTAACAAATGATCTGGATATGTTGTCTTGAGTTTATCTATTTCACTGATACTGTTCTGTAAAGCATACTATTCTCATATTTATACTCTAGTTTTGTTTCTGACTAGCTTTGTGTACTGATACAGTCATTTCAATACCATTTGTCAACTACTTTGATGGAAAAATTTAAAAAGCGCATTTTCCTGAAGAGATAGCAAATGTAAGTAGGAATATGGTTTATAAGATTTGCCCGTCAATCCATGACTGTATTATTAAAATTTGGTATATGTGTACAATGGAATATTACTCAATCATAAGAAACGACAGTGATTTAGAACCTCTTATACTTTCCTGGATTAAATTTAAGCCCATTATCCAAAGTGAGGCACCACAAGATCGAAAGAATGGGCTCCACTTGTACTCGCCATCAAATTGTTACTAACTGATCAACACTAGGGTGATCACATGGCAGCAATACTCTCCAGGGATTAGGGGAATTTCGGGGGAGGGGTAAATCCACAACTAAAGGACATAGGGAGCATTGTAGGGGGGAAGGACATGCCTTTAACCCGCACTTGGGTGAGGCAAAGACATAAAGTGTAATCATAATGTTTGTACCCTCACAATACCCTGAAATAAAAAAAAATGAGATTTAAATATCTAAAAGAGGATTTTGTGCTAATCTCTGGTAAAATGCATTTGCATTACCTTTAGAAATCCATATAGCTTACAATATTTAGGTTCAGAGCAAGCTTATTCTTTTGCATCTAGAGAATTCAACTTCACTGAGAATTTTTCTGAGATATTTTCGATATCTTTCTACCTGTACTACAAGTCTAAAGTATGAGAACTTTTAAATAGACCCTGAAATTAAGATGACAAATGCTGTTTAAATTGAAATTGACAGGACATCTCATTATCATGTGATTAGCCCTTTTGCTCATTAGTAATAATGTTGATAATTGTAATTATAATAAAGTTAACATCTGGAAAGAGTTTTATGATGCACATTATTTTATTTCATGCAACAAACTAGGAAATTCAATATCAATGTCATTATTTCACTCCGTAATTCAGATTATAGATGCAGATATCCACAATGTCATTGATTCTCCTTGAAATGGCTGGAACTTCAAAAACCATCTCTTTGGAGGATACAGGACCCAGGGCATTACAATGTACACACTCACACAAAAGAGATAAGTTTATCAGTTATAAAGCCAATCATATAGAATGCCAATATCCAATGTCAGGATGCTGCATTATAGTGTGAGTTTAGGCAAATGTCTCTACTTCTGCATTATATTAAAAGTCAGTCATTATCAGTTTTGATACTTTTTCTGATAATAATAAGGGCAAAACAATTTCCTTTTCTGATCAAAGAATCCATGATTGCATATACCAAAAATATACCTAAAATTAACTATATAGCGAGGGAATATATTGTGAGCCTTAATTATGTTAATTGCTAGAGGTTAGCCATATATTTCAGCTGGTGCAGTGAGCCACCAAAAGTCTATTTCTATAGGGAACTAAAAAGTTTTCTAGAGACATTCACCAATGAAAATCCAAGCCATGCACCCAGTGATGCAATGTGAAGTCCTTGGTTATTAGAGGGAAAACGTCATAAAGGTTTTTCATGAGAGAGCACCACAGATCAAAATTTAGAGTCATTCACTGAACATTTAATGGGACACTGGAACACTGACATTACCAGAGTAGACTGAAGTCTTATGCGAGGGACAGGTGAGTAAGGTAAAAATTGAATGGAGTTAGGAAATATCTTCACAAAGCACCATCACTCCATAAGGTCAACCTACCCATTTCTTTCTCCAGCACCGGAATATCTATTGTTGTTTTGGTTGATCACCAAATGAATCAGTTAGTTTAGGCTTAAAGGTCATTTTGCATGAAAAAATACATTTAAAAATATCAATATGTTAGGAAATAGACCAATGAGAGGCATGTGAAAATAGACCAAATAAGGATCTATTAATAGCTTTCATTTCATGCTCCCTCCAAGACAAAAATTCAGTAAGTGAAATAATGGGTGGAATCATCAGCATTCAATTTTTAACAAATTAAGAATATGTTCAACTCTGCTGTTCTTTCATCTAATACAATAATTCTCAACCAGGCATGATTTAGCTCCTTTGGGGACACTTTGCAATGTCTGAAGACATTGTGCCATAGTTGAGAAACTGATAAGAAGATGCCATAGTATAGGGATAACGTTTTCTACCCTCCTCATCATAGATGGTCTCCCCTACAGTTTGACATCTCTGCTAAATAACATATATGTGTTCCACAAAGTCATCCTTACTCTCTCGGACTTCGTTCTTTGTCTCATCCTTGTAAATCATCCCTTTATTTAACTCTTTGAATTGTGCAATTTAGGGATATAATGTTTTCTTCCACAACCCTAATTGATACAGACTCTCTTGAATCCAATGCAAAGGTTTTAGTGCTTAGAAAAATATATGAGTATTGTACTGTAGGGGGAGGGGTAATAGCTAGCAAAAAAAATGGTCCTGAAATGAAGCACTGGCAATGTCTTTTAGGAGTTAGTACATATAGTAATCACAGTTGTACCCAGTGACCCAGTAAGGTCAGGGATCTACAGGCTACTGTTAGAAGCAGTGTAGACCAGTCTAAGCAAATCCAATGTATGATAAGAGGAGTATTTCACAGGAGAAAAAAGATAATTGTATCCATAAAAAGGTCAATGTAATTACACAGGAACAGAACTCAGCAAAGTGGCAGTAGAAACTGTTGAGTGCTATGTGGCAACTAAGAGAATTGTCTGCAAGCACATTTGAGATAATCTCAAAGCAGATTTGAAATAATCTTCAATTTAATTTTCCATTTTTCAATATTTTTTATTGATGACTAGAATATTCTGCAATAATGCTTCCTGCTCAATTTTCTTATGAATCAAAGATTCAAGGATCATGATTCATGAGTCTGTGACTCATCCATCTAATAAATATTTGTTCAAAAACATCACTTTGACATTCCAGGCACTGGCCTTGGTAACGACGTCTACCTGAAATGCTCCTGAAGTTATCATTTTGATGTTACTGTGGGCTTTGGGTTTTCAAACTACACTATCTTACTGTCCTTCAGGGAGTATATTGTCCAGCACTTACCAGGCCAACCTGAGTTGTCAAGGTTCCAGTTGATCTATTTCTAAACTCTACAGTGTCATTGTAACCTTCTGATATATGTAACAAAAATTTTGCCCCTTATTTTCATTTCTTTCTTTAATCTTGTGTAACATTTATCTTTGCTCAATATGGGGCAATAGAGTTAACTTTATAATTAAAAGTGAAAGTACAATAGCACTGTATTAGATTGTAAGACTCATAAACACACTAATGAATAAAATTTATCCCCATAGATCAGTGATTTCTAAAGTGATGATTAACAAGTAAACTCATATACACCATCCAAAGGTGACATGTTACCACTGCTTTAATCAATTAGAATTTTTTAATGTGATATTTAGAATTTAACTGTTTAGAAACACCAGTTTATCTTTACTATACACTTCTAAATGTTGCACATTGGTTAATCACCATATTAATAATGATTTATTGAGCATTTGCTATGTATCAGCATAAAGCCAAGTGTTTGGTTTACAAAGGTCTCTGTCACTGAGGAGCTGACAATCTAATAGATATGAAATACAGGCAAGCAATTAATTGTTATAAATAAATATAATATTCAAAGTATTGTGGATGAACAGCTTAATGGGAAGAGAAATTAGTATTTACTGAATTTATATGCTGATTGATGAGGACAATGGTAGATGTAGTTAGCATATGTCGGTACTTCTCTGATTTTAATGAATGTTCACACCAATCACCTGCACACTGATTTAAAATGTTTTGGGCTGATATTTCTCATTTCTCACATGCTCCCAGGTGATGCCAATTCTGTTTCTTTTGTAGTAATACCTTGAACAACAAGGTTATAAAAACTCATGACCATATTCTATTTTTTACAGTAAGAGAGAGATAAAATAATGTGTCAAAAGTTACATAAGCTTGGACTAATTTTAATTTTTTGGATTCCAAAACACAAGTTGGTTCACTAAATCAAGTAACCAGTCTTGAGTAGTTCTGGGAAGGGATAAGGTAAGTAATAAGAGCTTCACAAACTATATAATATTGAACTAGTCAACGATGAAGGAAGATAAAGGCTTGTCAGGCAGCATATTAAAAAATAAGTAGGAAATTTATAGTTGATGTGGTTGTAGTGCTGTACAAAGGCTGAAAATGGGTATCAGCAGAAATTAAGCTGGAAAATTTGATTATAAAATTGGAAGGGATAATTAAGAAAGCCAAGAAATTTAATTTTTTATTGAAATAGAAAATAGAAACCCATTGAATAATTTTTTAAAACAATTTGATGGATGTATTTTTCTAGGAAGCTCCGTCTGTATGATTGGGGTGGGATGGGAATTCGTCAGTGGGTCTTAGAAAATAATTTCATCATTTCATGGCCATAGAAGAAAAGATACCTTGAAAACAGAGATATAAATAATATTTTAGGAATAATAATAGTTTTCAGAGATCAATTAAGTAAGAAAGTGAAGAGAAGGTGAAAGAGGGGTCAAGAACCTTGGATACATTGTTGGTGGGAATGTAAAGTAGCGCAGCCACTATGGAAAACAGCATGAAGTTTCCTCACAAAACAAAAATAGAACTATCACATGATCCAGCAGTCCCACTTACTGTTTATAGATCCAAATGAAAGGAAATCCATACATCAAAGAGATATCTGCACTCCCATGTTTATAACAGCACTTTTCACAACAGCCAAAATATGGAATCAACCTCAGTATCCATCAATAAATGAACGGATTAAAAAAAACGTAAATATACATATATACATACACAAAGGAATATTATTCAGCCATAAAGAAAAAATAAAATCCTGTCATTTGCAGTGACATGGATGGAACCGGAGGTCACGTTCAATGAAATAAGCCAAACACAGAAAGACAAATATCTCATGTTCTCAGTTATATGCGGGAGCTAAAAAAGTGGATCTCATGGAGGCAGAGATTAGAATGGTGATTACCAGAGGCTGGGAAGGGAAAAGGGTGGGAAAAAAGAAAAAATTCATTATGGAATACAAAAATACAATTAGGTATAGGAATAAGTTCTAGTATTCAATATTACAGTGTGAAAATTATAGTTAACAATTATTTATTGTGTATTTCAAAATATCTAGAAGAGAAGATTTATAATGCTACCAACACAAAGAAAAGATAAATATTTGAGGTAATAGATATCCCAATTACTCTGATTTAATTACTACACATTGTATACAGGTGTCAATCAAGATGCCACATGTACCTCTGAAATATGCAAATAAAAAAAATTAAAAATATACAAGCTTCTAAAAAATGCATTTAATACATTTAACCTCCTGAATATCATAGCTTAGGCTAGCTTAATTTAAACATGCTCAGAACAATTACATTAGCCTACAGTTGGGCAAAATCATTTGGCAACACAGTACAATGTAGAGTACTGGTCGTTTACTCTCATGATTGCCTGGCTAACCAGGAGCTGAAGCTTGATATAACTGCCCAGCATGGCCAGTGAGTATCATAACCACACATGGCCAGGACTGGAAAAGATTAAAATTCAAAATTCAAAGTTCAGTTTCTATTGAATGATTATTGCTTTCATGTCATTGTAAAGTCCAGAAATTATATGTCAAACTATACTAAATATGGGATCATTTGCATACTAATTTAATAATTATTTCAATGACCAGTCAGGCTTTTCTCACCACTAAATGGCTGAAGATCACTGTGCTTTGCTATTATTTTTTCCTATTGATATCAGAATTCTCTTGCAGCTGTTGACTTGTAAATTAAAAAGGACTTCTAAAAATCATTAGACAAAGAATCTTGGATAAATTTTAGATTTGGTTGCAAGTGAATTATCACATCATTGCCAAAATAGAAGAACCAAGAAAAGGAGCAGAGTTGGAAAGAGAGCATAATGGAAAGCTTGCAGGCCCAGAAGTCCTTGCAGTAGCTTCTACAGATGAAGCATATAATTTCAGTAATGGTTAAAATTTGCTATGCAAATATCCATAATCAAATTGGCATCACCCCCAAAGCAGAACATTATATTGGTTGCTATTAGGACACACACATATCTTGTATGCTGAATAGCAGCTGCAGGATCTTGTATTAAACCCTACTTAAAAAGCATAACAACTTCCTCCAAGGCCTTATAATTTCATTTAAACAGAAAACTCGTTTTTTCAATCAACTACTCAAATAAAAAAAAAAAACTTCAATGAATTTCTAGAGTAGAGAGATAAAGGAATTCAGCTTCTAGATGTAGTTGATAGAAATTGCTAGAAGGCTACAGTTTTAGTCTATTCCTTAAAATTGTAACAACAATAAAACTATAAAAATGAGAGATAAATACAGAGAATGATCTAGCTGTGTCAAGTCTGAGTATCCCCACACTTTTGATAATATTCTCCCCAAGGATGTACTTTTCTTGTTCTTTTATAATTCTATAAATAATGATTTTAAAAACAGAATGAGAAAGCAAGCACAGCAACAACCTACTTATTCCAAGATTGTTATCAGATATATTTTCCCAGGTGAAGTACAAATGAAAACTAGGAAAAAGTAAAGAGCCCACAAAGCAGTGAAGCTGGTTAAAAAAACACAGGTATTGAAATTTATATATTTTCCTCAGTGGAGCAATACTCAGGCCCATACCCTGAACTTATTTGCTCATATTGTTATATATCATTCTAATAAAGATGGTGATCTAATTTTCCAAACAAGCCTTAGAGTCAATGAGGCATAGTGGAAAGATTTAAATCTTCAGATTCATTTATTAGCACATGAACATCTCAAAAAAGGAAATCCAGTATATGCTATGTATTTTTCACTGTAGTTCCTATGTATATCTCCTTGATGTTACTTGTATAGACTGAATTATACCTGTACAATATATAAATTTGCATTTGTCACATCACCCCATGAGCCTTCTTCATCTGCAAAAATGATGAAACTATAACTTGACAAGGTTATTAGGTTATTAAGTATTAATTAGGTTATTAAGTATTAGGTCCTTAAATACTAAGTTTCATAGTTGATATCTTTGACATTTCACTTTGATGCTTCTTGTTTTGTTTTTATTGTGAAGGCACATCCTCATTCTTTCAGATGTATGTTTTGGCTTGTCAGTATCCTTTTTTAGAGCAATTTTTGTGAAACCATGGACAAGTCCAAAATCTGTATTGTTTTCAAATATGAGTTCTGTGGTGAAAGCAATGCAGCACAGACAGCTCAAAATGTCAATGAAGTATTTGGGAAGGATGTGGTTAATGAATGCACAGTATGTTCATGGTTTGAGAGCTTCTGTCCTGGTGATTTTAATCTTGAAAATGAGCCACTTAGGTCACCTGAGACCAAGGTGGATAATGATGGGCATAAAGCTATAGTGGAAGTGAATCCATCTCAACCTGTGTGTGAATTAGCAGCAAGGTTTGATGTTACTATTCCAACAATATTAGACCATTTGAAACAAATGGGCGAAATAAAGAAGCTGGATAGATGGGTTCTGTATGAATTAAACAAGCATCAGAACAGAAATCATGGCGAAGTTTGCCTTTCTTTGCTGTCATGATGTAAATGACTAATCATTTCTACATATTGTTACATGTGATGAAAAATTGATTCTTTTTGACAATTGCAAGTGTTCGGCACAATCATTGGATAAAGATGAAGTATTGAAACGCAGTCCAAAACTGAATATTCATCAAAAAAAAAGCTACTTGTGACTGTTTGGTGGTCCGGTGCTGGTATTATCCACTACAGCTTTATGAAAGGTGATCAG